>OZ023212.1:33353228-33503228 GCA_963995525.1 Escarpia spicata
ATATAGTACAGTACATACACACGTACACGCACACGCACAAGAAACACACACACACACACACACACACACACACGCTCGCGCGCCCCCCCCCCACACGCACAGACACACACACGCACAGGCATACACACACCCGCACACCCTCACACACGCACACACACACACACACACACACACACACACACACACACACACACACACACACACACACACACACACACACACACACACACACACACACACACACACACACACACACACACACACACACACACACACACACACACACACACACACACACACACACACACACACACACACACACACACACACACACACACACACACACACACACACACACACACACACACACACACACACACACACACACACACACACACACACACACACACACACACACAACACACAAACGCACACAAACAAACAAACAAACGAATACATACACGCACGCACGCGCGTTATGGTGACATGGAGTGTACGAATGACTCGGGTCTTTCAATACAACATCTTGTGTGTAACACCGTGGCTCAACTGCACTCGGGCGAGTGCTGCTCAAATGGCTCCGACGTATCGAAGTCCGGATAAAAAAGCACATTGCAAATGGACAAGTGGCAAATACCGACTAATCTATGGGCCAGACAACAAAGACGAGCCCGTTTACGTGCATGCTTCACGTGTTGCATCAGTCAACGCTTTCTTCACGGTTCCCAACTAGGATTGTGGCGATGTTAGAAGGACGGGGAAACAAACACATAAAAAGTGACAGTTGCTATGTTTAGTTTGAACATTTGTACTTTACTGAGGTTTTCATAGATTACCGCAGTAATCTGCTCGAGCGCGCGTGTGCGTTCGTGCGTGCGTGCGTGCGTGCGTGCGTGCGTGCGTGTGTGTATACGAGCGCATGCACGCACACACAATATATAAGTTTTCGTTTTTGTTCAAGTATTTCTATTGTCAGGTCAATTTACTCCTAAGCAGCCAACCTTGAACCAAGACGGGAGTCTCCAAGAACAGTCGTCATGTCGTGTTTACAGTAGTTATTTTGTGGCCCAAAAAGGAGACGAGATCAACGGTCAACGTAGTCCCATAATCTAGTGGCCAGACAACAAAGACCAGCACGTTTATGTGCATGCTTCACGTGTTGCATCAGTCAAGGCTTTCTTCACGGTTCCCAACAAGGATTGTGGCGATATTAGAAAGACGGGGAAGCAAACACACAAAAAGTGACAGTTGCTATGTTTAGCTTGAAAATGTATATATATGCAAGTTTTGTTAGTAATATAAATAGGTCTACGACTAAATGTAAGTATTTATCCCTATAAATACAGAATACATTAGTCGCTGGTTCGTTTGAAAATGATGTGTTATCGCGTGGAGAATATTGTCCTGAAACTATAAATCATACTTCATTTGGCATCATTTAGGTAAATATTATTTCTGTACAATGACTAGTGGTTGTGCCTATACATAATAAAACAATATTGAGATTGCGTTACAGTACAACCCCAGTTCACACATAAATGTCGTAAAAATTATGACAATATACAGTATACCTGCTTCGATCACATTTGTTCACACTAAATACTGCTTTACTAATTAATCTTTCATTTTATTCAAACAATTAAATATTCGATTCGAAGTATGATTTGAATAAATCGAAAGGAACGTTGATACACCAAATTGTTATGTATATATATTCACAATATTTCCTTTTAAATATAAGCTTCATTATCAGTTTTAACTAATCGCAATGTCATACGATTGTACGCGACAAAATCAAACTATTTATAGCGATGCCACGACGAACAATTTGCCACAGCAGCAATAAGATTGCACAACGGATATTTCGTTATGGTGAATCACGATTTCATTGACGTCAATCGGATGGCGGATGTTTACATAAGGCGAGGTGGAATAGGAATTAATGCCAATTACTCACTAACTCCTACTCGTGTGTCCGTGACCGACAGTCCGAAGGTACCATCGGGAGTAGGTCATCAGTACTAGGCCCTGACCCGCACTCCAGATACAAGACTTCGCAGAAAACGCATGTCCAGTACCCTGGCCAAATAAGAAATAATCGAAAAAAACATCGTGAAATATACAATACACAAGGAATGTTCTGAACTACCACGGGATTGAATCCCAATGAAGCTGTTACATACAAACAACGCCAATGCATTTCCAACTATAATTAAAACGAATTATTTTGTATTAACGCAAGCACTACTATATCATCGATAAATTAGTGTCAATATAAATGAAGTGAGAAAATTATCACCAGCAACTTGTTACGATTTATTAACGAATACCTCAAGTTTTAATATGAACGCATAAACCATATTTGTAATCAACGTTTGAATGATCAGTTTCCCCTCAAATGTTGCAGAAGCTATGCAGTATTTCGGTGGTCTTGATAAAACATCAAATGCATTATTATGATGTTCACTAATACAGTACACCTCCTTCAAAGTTAAAAGGCATGCATGGGTGAACAGAAAGAGCGGGAGGGAGGGAGGGAGAGAGGGAGGGAGGGGGGAGGTAGGGAGGAAGGGAGGGGGGCAAGGCAAGAGTGAAGAGAGAGGAGAACGGAGAAAGAAGAGAGGAAAAAAAGAAAAGAGAGAAAATAGAAGCTAGAGATAGACATATAGGAGAGGAGACAGAGAGAGAGAGAGACATATGGGAGAGGAGACAGAAAGAGAGAGAGAGGGGAGATAGGGGGGGGGGGGGGGCAGAGAGAAAGTGAGAGAGGGAGAGAGGGGGAAGAGAGAGGGGAGAGCGGAGAGAGAGAAATAAAGAGAGAGAGAGAGAGAGAGAGAGAGAGAGAGAGAGAGAGAGAGACAGACAGACAGACAGGCAGGCAGACAGACAGACAGACAGACATACAGACAGACTGACAGACAGACAGACAGACAGACAGACGCTCAGACAGACAGACAGACATACAGACAGGCAGGCAGGCAGGCAGGCAGGCAGGCAGGCAGGCAGGCAGGCAGGCAGGCAGGCTGGCAGGCAGGCAGGCAGGCAGGCAGGCAGGCAGGCAGGCAGATAGTAGATAGATAGATGGACAGAGACAGACAGACAGACAGACAGACAGACAGACAGACAGACAGACAGACAGACGCAGCGAGATACATAATACTGCTACGAAAATAACGAAATCATGCACAAACAGATTCGAATAAACAGTTTGTTGACTTCGATGCTACGTAATCGCGCTGCAATCTTCAGGTGTCCGTTTGACTTTGCAAGTGCGCCTTCCGTGGTCACCCAACCCCCGCCCACGGCGCACGAGGTGATGCGAAGGTCACGCATGCACGTGCAAATGCCTGATCGGGGCGCTATAAAAGGGATGCCGGGACAGGCCAACATTGTCACTACCATAAGGGTGCTTTGAGAAGTGGAGCCACACTGACCACCATCCTTGTAAGTACGACTTTCATAGTTGTCACCGCAGGACGTGGATTTTAATTCGAATGACGTTCGGAATACACCTTGTAAAGTTTCGTAGATAGTTTTAACAAGGGTGAAGATATGTTATTGGTATTGTTAATTAGGCCTACTTTTAAAGAGAAAAGGTGTAGAAAACGAAAAACACGTTCTTTTCTGTGGAAGCAGATCAATTGTACTGTAAAATAATCAACTGCGAGAATCAGGCGGTTGCTAAGCTTATGTTTTGTGCTATTATTGTGGGGCTAACTTAGGAGTGTTTGTGCAGTGCGCATTGCGAACGGTGCGTGAAAGTGAATTTGAAAATAAATAAAAATAATTGCATAAACCAGAATAGTGTAATTTGTGAATTAATAATTCGTGCAGTTTAAAACACAGTCCATGTATGTATTCGTGTGCGGGAATTGATATACAAATTTGTGTCATCTTTGGATTTGTATTTTCTGATATAATCAACAATGTCATCGAATGTTCTTATTTTTTGCAGCAAAATGCAGCTGTTTATAACCGTGCTAGTCTGCGTTCTGGCTGCTGCCAGTGCCAACAACATGGCCTGCAGCTACGCCGATGCTAACATCGTCATGGGCCAGTGGGATTCCGTCTTCGTTGCCTCCAACGGTGGCAAGGTTGCAACTGGCTACGCACTCTTCTCCAGGTTCGTGACATCACTATCATCCCGGCGTAAGACCACATTTAGTGCCCGTCCGCCATTACCCTTAAAGAGTCCCTTCGAAATTAGCATTTTGGTTATCTTTCGAGCATTTTTACATGGGACATGTTGGTTCAGTGAATATTGAATCTACTACTGTATTATATCTTCCACCAGGTAGCCAAAAAGGTATGCTAGTCGTTCGCATAATCGCACAGTGGCTAGTTTGCAGAACGCTCTAATATTTCAAAATCCGACACCCAATTGGGACAAAATCGTGTGACCCAATTTTTTTCTTAAAAACGAGGAATGTAGTTTTAACGAATTTTCCGACGAGGTCAGTAATTGAATCTCTCATGCGCTGAGAACGTTTAAAGAAAATCTATAGATAAATGATCCACCCACCATGAATGTACTGTAGGGCATAATGACAGTTACCTCCAGGCTGTTTCATTATACATCTCTGTATTACTAAAACAAGATTAACAATCACGTAACTTTATGAAGTGATTTTTAAAGTGGACGTTTTACAATTTACATTATACACACCAAAACACAACGACACATCGCTGATAACACGTCCTTGTGCACGCAGGCTGTTCGAGCTCGCTCCCAGCGCTAGTGATCTCTTCAGCGGCGTCAACGTCGCCGACATGAGGAGCCCCGAATTCAGCGCACAGATGGTTCGTGTGATGACCGGCCTTGACCTCACCATCAACGCCCTCAACGACCAGTCTCTGCTCGAGTCTCTCACCGGACATTTGTCTGCCCAGCATGCCAAGCGCCCCGGCGTCACCGCTGCTGGTTTCCAGGTAAACAGCTTCTCCGTCGTCGCCGCGGCAAGTCCGCCATGATGAAAGTCAACGGAAGCGTTATTCACATCTTAAGTCAATGAGACAATGTTTGATGACGCAAATGCACCATTAAACATGACGAATAATTGGGTATATTGACCTCTCAAGAAAGTTTTTGATTTTTCTTTGTATAATTTCGACCGCATCTCGCGTCAGTCATGCTCTAGCTTGTGTCACATGACGTAGATCATGTGATACGACCGTAAAGTCAGTCTGCTGAAGAAGGCCGCGAGATGTGGTCGAAATTATACTGAGAAAAAAACAAAAACGTTTCTTGATAGCTTAATATACCCAAAACGAATAACTAAGAAAACGGGTCATCACTACACTCAAGGATATGATAAATAGCTTTTTATTCAAACGAAAGCCGTGTTGTAGTACATATAAAGCACTTTTAGCAGGTGCTAGCTGCTAATCTGGCGAACACCTTGGAAAATAGTAGTGCGATCAACGCGCTCGTACGGGGACGTTTGACGTAGCATATATCAAAATAAAAGTCACTTTTTTAGGATAAAGCAACTGCATATATTTAAAAGAACTAATAATCTAAATTAGTTTAACTGTTATTAGTATAATAAATTGTAACGAAACTGATTTCACTTACTTTTAAAATGAATGTATATTTTAATTAATTAATAGGCGGCTTTAAATGTGAACATTGGTTGGTCTGTGTTTTATTTGAATGCAGTAACACAGTCTCTCTCTATACACGCGTATGTCGTAAAGAAAACGATTTCTATTTACACGTGCGTGTCGTGAAACAAGCATAATTTAATTAATCGCCAATTTGTGCTGGACACTTCCTGATCCTAGATTTGTGTTTGATTTCCTTCTTCCAATAAAATTTCATATTTATTGGTGACCAATACTAATGATAATAATAACAATGTACTTCGATAACGCCTATCGCCTCAGCAGCCTGAGTCGAGATGGGTAACAAACAGGAATTATAATATTATAATATAATAATAATCACGCAAAAGTCAAAGTCAGGGATAGTCGGAGACGTTTGCTGGTGAATAGGCCCTACACTGGAAACTGACACTCGAGGCGTTCGTTTCAGGTGATGGAGCAGGTGATCTTGGAGGTTATGCCCCAGCTGATCGACAACTTCAACCCCGACGCGTGGACCAACTGTCTGAATGTCGTCGTCGAAGGTATCTCTGCCGGTCTGCCGTAAACAACCAGGAAATGTCTACCCATTCAACTACAAACTGATACAATGACAACACCTTTTCTACGAACATCATAACCGACGGGGGAGCAACCGTATGACCCTGTAGGTAAACCTGTACTTTCGGGACTTGCTGTGGTCATTGTTCACCGGGTTGACAAGAAAAGCAATCATCATCTATATGACGTTTGAGTGGCTCCGAACGTCATATGGAGATGACGTCCGCAAACGATTTTGTTGCGGCGAGAAGGCCCGATTCGGCGAGGCAATGCCCCGAGAAACCGGCGCTGTTCCAGGTACCCGTGTCGCCTCAAGGCACCCTCCTCGTGATCGTGACACACAGACTGAGTGACCTACCTTGCCCCTCCGTCGGCTTCCCCAAGGGCACAGTTGTATTGGAGCATTTTGAAGAGAGAAATAAAGAAATTTTCTGTGAATTATCTGAGTTATGTTCCTTAAGAATCTACAGTTATAGTTTCCATGCCAGTCTTACTGGGCGAAATGTCGCGCAACACCGTCATGGGGCATGTCAAATGTTACTGTGACCCTTGTGTATTTCTCCCTTCTGATGTGTAACTCATTCTGGCCTGAATTGACGTCTGATCATCATATAAACCTAGTCTGTCTGTTCCAATTTTTCCAGTTTTTATACGGTTCTTATAACTATGATAACTATATTGAAAGTTCACTATCCGCTATTTTGTGCTCAACAAGCTCGAAACATTGTTCGCAATTTGAAAGATACACCAAATGAAATAACAAACTACACACACACACACACACACACACACACACACACACACACACACACACACACACACACACACACACACACACACACACACACACACACACACACACACACACACACACACACACACACACACACACATAATTATATAAAACCATTCACTATATATATATATATATATATATATACCAGAACCCAGGATCCCCACTCCCGGACTAATTTCGCAAAAAAATAAAATCTATGAATCACCCGAAGTGATTTGAGGGTACGCCCAAAACACTACGGTAGTGTTTTCGAGGGGTAGTGTTTTCAACTTACTACAGCGGCACTCTCCGCGCAGACGCTCGCTTCCGGTAAGGTTTGGTGAGTGCCTAAGTCTAAGCAGATAATGTGGTTCCTTGCCATTGCATACGAGCTTCTAACATGACAATTAAAGCGACCTTGTCTGTTCCGAGCCAGGATGGTAATAGACCTCTATAGTAAGAACAGGAATTGCGTTGAATTCGTTGAAATTCGTTCCACTTCCGGTTCTGATTGTCACTTCAAAGAGCAGTTTTAGGAACATGCGGTTAACCCGTGTGACTTCCGCAGGACTACCAATAGCGGGTGTTTACTCTGCAAATGTTTTGTACACATTTTGAACGATTCGTTAGCGCGACGTTCCTATTGCTAACAATGATTCCGGCTTATTAAACACAATTTTGTGGTCAGTATTACATGCCAACCTTCAGTGATCCACACCTGTAAGACTGGGCAAAAATCCATAAGACAGCCATAAGCAAGCTGCAAGTGTAGCGACAGGACAATACAGCTGATATCTAATATACCGGCATTAACAACAACACCTGTTCACACAACTCTCTTTATTGACCTTCACTTGTCAGACAGGTGCTCGAGCTTATCCTCATAGCACGCATGCTTTGCGTCGCGGAGCATCGCCGGCGACACCTTTAACTGATGACAGCAGCTGTCAAAGTTAAGAGAAAGGTCCGCCTCGACAGCGGTCCATGACGGGCGTCGTAGCTGCCGGCGCCAAGCACCGTTTCACGATCTGGGTTGTTTTCGTCCTCTTACACTTGAATCGCTTAGCGATCTCACTATTTGGGAACATTTGGCGGGCCAGGTCGGTAAAATGGTCTGCCAAAAGTGCGGGCAGGTAGTGCTCGGCCACAAAGAACGAAAACAATACCTCCGCTTTTGTGGTCGAGTCGGTGGAGTCCGTAGACTTGGGCTTGAAAAAGCTGGTTACTTGCGAACACTGCAATTGTCGTTCGTGCGTCTTCGATTTAACGTGCTCGCGCACATCGTACACGCCGGAGGCGGCCACTTTAATGTCTCGACAACAGACAGTACACCATGCGTAGTTGCTCCCTAACTTACTTTCACTAATGATGCCTTTAAACAAGCCATTCCAACTGGACTGATACGTCCCGGCATACTGCTTCTGTTTTCGCTTCCTCGCCGGAATCTCCATCTTCTTCGAAATTTACATGCGGTACGAATTTTCGCTAGATGGTTTGCCGCGCATGCTAAAAAGGTATCTGCACTGCAATCTGGGATATATTCTTCGCATCTCGCGAGACTTCGATTAGCGCACTGAACTCCACTAAAATGATCTGGACAAATGGTCGTTTCTCGATTCAGGAAGGATAATTTAGTTTGATGATAACGAGTCGTATAACCAAATAATAATAAAACAACTAAGTACATGAAAACGCGTTACCCGTAAGGAATTTGTCCTACGCCCGTAAGACCGTCAAATCTTAGAAAATCCGTAAGACTTACGGGTGATCCGTAAGAGTTGGCATGTATGTCAGTATACGTTCAGCATGTTTCGTTTTGTACTAACAACTGTATATTGATAAATGATGAGCAGACAATGTATGTTTAAAGTCTAACGTTCATGATGTAACAGGTAATCGTCAGCAATTGTACCAACTGTATTTTATAAACATTGTATACATATATTTTAGATATTATACAAATACATCGATGGGCATCAACACTATATTCTATGCAGTGGTGATTTTACATCCCATTCATTCCATTTGGTATTATCCTAAACGCGCACGGGATCCAGGCCTGAAGAAGACGGCGAACTGAATATTAAGACGTCTGCCGACTGGATTGAAACACATAAATTACGAGCAGTGTATTGGTGAATAAAAGGTGAGCAGTGGTTCCAATGACCCATAAACTGGCAATTTGTTTGGGAGAACAGCCTACGACACATCACCAGGGTGGCGGGATGCTCGACCGACCTGCTAAATGAGAGACCCAGTCGAATAGAGGTGTTCGGTGCGTGTAATTTTTCTTAGGCGGCGTCCGGGTAATATTACCTTATAATATGGCCCTAATCGTAAACCTAACCATATCCTGCAACATTACGTACTTATTTAGGCCTGTTTGGTCGCTGGGAGCATAGGCCATCGACTATGGTCGTTCACTGTTGTCGGTTTGATGCTATTTTTTTCAATTTAATTCCAGGTTTTTCCATGTGCTTTCTTTCGCTGTCCGTGTCTCTCTCTCTCTCTCTCTCTCTCTCTCTCTCTCTCTCTCTCTCTGTCAGGTGTTTCTCGGCCTTCCTCTTCTTCTCTTCCCTGGGGGGAGGGGGTTCCATGTAATTGCTTGTCGTGTGATGTTTGTTGCAGGTTTCCTCGGTGTAAGTCCTAACCACCTCAATTTTCTATTCTTTATTTCGTTTTCTATTGATAGTTGTTTGGTTCATTCCCATAGTGTAGTGTTGGGTACCTTGACTGACCACTTTAGGTGTATGATTCTGCGCAGGCATTTGAAAGTCTGTAATATCTTTTTAGTGTTTTCTATGTAATTCGCCGTGTATCCGAGCCATAGAGTAGCACTGACTTGACATTTGAGTTGAATATCCCCAATTTGAGCTAAGCTCGATTTGTTTTGCCTTCCAAATGTTTTCTTAAAAAGAGAAATGCCACCCTTGCTTTTTTGTATCTTTGCTTTGACGTCTTCTTCTGTGCCTCCACTCTTGCTAATTACGCTTCCCAGGTATGTGAGGGAGTCGGTTTCTTCCAGTGGTTGCTGCCTCAAGCCAATGTGTATTGTAAGAACTGCTGCTAGAGTGATGGGTGGGACACTACTTGCGAATGAGGAAGGACGACCAGTGAGGGAAGAAGTTGAAAGCTCCAAGCAGGATCAATCGGACAACGGGGTGGATTGCGGCGCGATGATCTGCACTGCTGTGGTGTCGACGAATGACCCGTGCTGGCATTTGCAGCATAGCTACAAGATACGACATATGACATCACGGACACGCACTAGTACGTAACTCGCGCTGTATGATGATGATATTTTCAGAATGAGCTTACAAAAGACACACCACCAACATGCATCGGAATAAAACTCACGCAAGGAATCAATCATAGGTGTGCTGTTTTATAATAGCGAGGTTCAACACACGAACATGTCAGGCTAAGGTTAACGCCTAGCGACTGTATTACATTACCGAGGTGTGCGGGGTCAAATGCTGGGATGCAGCGTATCCCATTTTATGTTGCCCATTTTGCCAAGAAGAAGGGGTTCGGTTCTATATATATTCTCTCAACGTTTCGGGGATGAATCCACGCTTAGTTTGCATGAATAAAACTATCACACGACTCAACCATTCTTGCGTTGTTTGGGGATATTAAAAAGAGTTATATGAGTGGGTAATGCGTAAAGTTAAAAACTAAAATCTCGAGCTATCGAGGCCACACGAATAGGGCGTAAGACCTATATCTTTTCAAAATACCCCATATATGCCAAGATTCTCGTCTTTTATGGCGTAAATCAGTTGTTCGGAACGTAAAACATATTGTGCGCGTAATACGTAGGCTCTTACTTGCATGACGTAACTTAACAATCACATGAACCACGAGCGCATGGCAAATACTTCGGGAAAACAGCCCTGCGAGATGGACTTGGCAACATTAAATAGACGCTGACACAATAATGCTTATGTATGGTGATTACAGATTCTTCGCATCCGAAGATCAGTATGGAAGTATTTGTCCCTGTGGACGGCGGCGCGCCTTCTGTTGGATGCAAAGGCCTATTCTGGACTTGCAGGCTATGGAGCAGGTTGGACAAATGTATAGTTGGCCTGATGTTGCCTGAGTGCAGATTCTTCCTTTCGCCTACGTTTCTCCTCATCTGCTTCTCTTCTGAAATGTTCATAGTCCTGTGCTGCTCTCCTGGTAGTCGCTCTCCAGTTGTTTCTGTCTGCTGCTAACTGTTCCCAATCTTTGTGGTCGACATCTGGGTGAGTTGCCGCTTTAGTTGGTCCTTGTAGCGCCTCCGTGGAGCTCCTCTGTCTCGCTTGCCCTGACGAAGCTCACCATAAAATACAGATTTTGGCATTCTTGTGTCGTCCATGCTCGTGACGTGGCCTGCCCCGCGGAACTGCCTGAGCATCAACATGACTTCGATGCTCTTGAGGTTTGCGTTTTCCAGGACCTCGTTGTTAATGACATAGTCCTGCCAATGGATTCCCACGATGGAGCGCAAACAACGCTGATGGTACCGTTCAAGCAGATGTATTTGCTTTCTATAGAGGATCCATGCCTCAGCCCCATACAGAAGGCAGTGAAGACGACAGCCTTGTATACCTGTATCTTAGTTGAGAGACGCAGAGAGTGGTTCTGTTATATACGTTTCTTCGGGCGACCGAATGAGCTGTTGGCTTTGGCAAGGCGGTTGTCCACATGTTTGGCTGCTGTTGCATTATTTAAGATGACACTTCCAAGGTATGTAAACTGCTCGACTGTGTTGAGGGGATGCCCATCAATCTTGATCCGTGGTGGGTTGTAGTCTCCATGGTTAGGCCAAAAGCTGAGGCTGTTTCAGCAAAGCAGTTGACCACTGCCTAAAGAGCTTTTTCAGTGTGTGCCAGGGATGAACAGCGCTCTCCGAGATCACTTCTTCGGTGGTCTTGGTTTGAGCAAGGACTCTGCGGAGATTGAACACATTCCCATCCGTTCGGAACCTGATGTAGATGCCTTCTGTAAGGTCCTCCTTGGTTTCACGTAGCATTAAGCTGAAGAAGATCGCAAAGATCGCTGGAGCCAGCATACATCCTTGTCTGACACCGTTCTCGGTGGGGAAGGGATCGGATAGATCACCTTAACATTTCACATGCCCATTTTGGCCTTCGCGAAGCTGAATGGCCTTAAGGAACTTTGGGGGGCAACCAAGCTTTGACAGGATTCTTCATAGTCCATCTCGGCTGACTGTATCAAAGGCTTTGGTCAAGTCAATGAAAGCCGCGCACAGGCCCATGTTCTGTCCCCTGCACTTCTCTTGGATCTGTCTTAGCACGAAAATCATATCTGCAGTTCTTCGGTTAGCTCTGAACTCACACTGATTTTCCGTGAGGTTTTCCTCAACACGGGTTAGTATTTTAACTGGCCATCAGGATGATGCCTCTGTAGTTTGAACGGTCAGACTTTTCTCCGTTGTTCTTGTATAGGGAGACAAACACAGCATTCCGCATGTCCTTCGTTCAACACAGCGAGAACAGGTCTGTGAGCTCCTCCAGAAGAATGTCTCCTCTTACCTTGTACACCTTTGCTGGAAGACCGTCGATGCCCGGAGCTTTGTGGCACTTCATCTTTGCATTTATAGATCGGACTTATTCTTGGGTTGGCGGGTTGTTAAGGTCCATCTTCACATATTGCTGCGGAATTATTGCGATGGAGGCGTCTTGCACGAGGCGTTTGTCCCCAAATAGACTCCAATAGTGCTCGGTCCATTGGTGCAGAATCGATTTCTTGTATGTCAGCACGTTTGAGCCATCAGATGAGCGTAGAGAAACCGGAAGTTGACGAGATGGGCCATAGACTAAACGTAGTGCCTCGCAGAAGGCTCTAGTGTTGCCAAGGTCAGCGCACGTATGTGTTCTCTCTGCTAACTCTTGCCACTAGTTTTTTATATATCTGAGTTTCGTCTAGGATGTGATACATGCTGATCTCTAGGCTGCCTTGGCTGCCTGATTGTCAGGACAGGCAAGCAGTTTCCCGTGATATGAGCGTTTCATGTGGAGTAGATCCTGGATTCCGGCGCCGTTTTAATCAAACCAGTCTTTGTTCTCCCTTGGTGAGAAAACAGCTACCTGAGCCGTTATTTCCTGTAGAATGGTTTCCATCTGTTGCTACTGACTTTCTGGGTTAGGATCCTGGTTGAATACTTCATCGCTCTCTAATCTGCTCTCCGCCTTTTTCTGAACGTCTTCCTTCCTCAAATGGAGCTTGCTTTCGTCAAGTTTCTTCATCTGCGGGCCCCTTTTCTTGATCAGTGGTTTGATAGAGAGTCTGAATATCGTCCTAACCAGCCTGTGATATCTGTAACACGGGGATGATTTACCCATGCATAGCTGGGGCCGTTGTCCACCACATCTGGCACTGAGGGATTGGAATCAGCTGTTTAAAATTTCCGTTGCCGTAATTTCACCAAATGTAAAACTTATAACCTGAACGGGGGCATATTTCAAACTGTCTAGGGGAACATTATATAGGGTCTGCGGGCACGCCAAATTCCTAAGGCTAAGCCTAAGTCTAAGATCTGTGAGTGTGACTATATGACTAGTCTAGGACTAGTCACGAGGTGGCACGTTCCCTCAGGCTCAGGCCCCCTGGATCCGCCTAAGCAATGCCAATGCCAATCGCCCATTGACTCCGCAGGGGATTCATCTTTGTACACTCGGAGCAAAACTATAAGTACTACTATTATTAGTTAGAGCGTAGAACAGTTGAGCTGTTCTAGTTCTAAATTCCGGCAACAATCGAAACCAGTCGCTAGCAAACCGCCATGCACAATCAACAGTTAAGCTATTTCTATCAATGTCTACATCAAGCAGTGCTGTTAAATGCGCACTAGAGCTATGCAATGTATTGTTTCTAAGCGCTACGCTACAGTAGCGTAGAGCTTAGAAGTATAACTCAATTAATGATTTATTTCTTGTTTTCTACAGGCACAGCACTCCAGTCGCAGATTGCACGTGTTGTGTTTACATGGCAACGAAGCATGTGGAAAAGGCAGCTCCAGTTAATAGAAGATGGAACGACGTGGTTCTTCTATTCTAACCCTTTGTAGAATATATGCGAACACTGTTACATTGTGGAGATCGTTCACTTTACTAATGTGTATGAAACCGGTAAAGCGGGGTCAGGAAACACTAAAATCACAGAATAAATAATATTGCATTCAAGATTCGATATCGGCACGTGACAGACATGAGCTCCGCTAGGCGGCGCGTGAAACGCTGGAAACAAAAGGCGCCGTCTAGTGGGTTAATTAATCACTACAAATAAATTGTGCGAGTTTGTAACTTTCCAAATAAGTAGAGAATGATAGGGTACGTAGTATTAATTAAATTTACAAAATTGAACTCAGTGGTATTAAATATTCAAAACATCAATCAAATACACACACGCACACACACACACACGCACGCACACACACACACACACACACACACACACACACACACACACACACACACACACACACACACACACACACACACACACACACACACACACACACACACACACACACACACACACACACACACACACACACACACACACACATACACACACAATATATATAATCATACACATGCACACGCACAGTACTCACATGCACACACGCACGCACGCACGCACGCACGCACACACACTACCCTCCACCCACTGAGCATGCACACGAGCGCACATACATGCACACGCACATATATACCACATACACACACAAACATTACGTAGAACTATTTTGTTTCATTTGAACAAAGACTTGCAAGCTTCGTGGCTTCACACTAGTTCAACATACATTCAAATATAAACTAATAATTTGTTTCAAACCATCAACCAAAATAATATGTGACAATTAAAGAAATGTACGTAATGTCAGTCATCATATAAAGTTACAAATCTAGCTGTGTAAAACTTTAAAATGTTGCTCAAAATATTTACTTTTCATTATATTTGATTAAATATGGTAGTTTAGGTCATCTGTGCTAAAGGTCCACTATTCATGGCTAATGTAAAATATGCATATTTGTAATGTTTGTCATTTTTTATTATATTATCATTAACCACATCATATGTATCCAGACATAACTAGATGAACACAACACTATTGAAGTATTAGCAAAGTAGAAACAATGTAGTTTAACCTATTTTGTGTAAACCGTATGTTATTTTCCCACTATATTGAACCAATTGGTTACAATTAACAAACATCAAGTATTTTATAATGACAAGTATTATATGCATCTGCATGACTATGCTCAAACATATTTTTATTAATAGAATGAATCACGACTGTTTTAGTTAAGGTAAAACCTGTATATATATATATATATATACAACTATAAAATAATAATTATAATTATTGACTGTTAATTAAAAGTACATACAAATATGTATGCAAAATCTACAAAATAAACAAAACACACCTTAACTTATTTATGAAGTGGACTTAAGACATCACTCTATTTCTACATAAACATCCATATACGATAAACATAAATATATTATCAAAGTTAATACTAATAATAATGTATTTAATAATCAAATTACTCATATCAATGTTATGTAAAATCACAATTTTACACAACGGAGTACTCCTGCAGTGCCCAGCTGGATCAAATGGACCCGATTAATACGAGAATGATGATTAGTAACAAGTTCAACAGATTATCATCTCTGTTAATCTCCAAGCTTGCACAATGTTAATCTCACAACACAAGCACTTATTGTTCTTATTTTTGTGTAAAAACTGTTCAGCTGCAAGAGTTCCAATGTTAATTTTAAATAATTTATAGGGTCTACCGAGTTCAACCACTTACCTTTTACCAGTTATCGTTTTGTGGACAACCGCAAAGGTTGTCTGATAATGGCGACTGCAGTCGTTTTGCTTATGTGTGCCAACGTTTTCTTTCAAGTAATCCCTGTTATTAGAGGGTCGACTCACTGGGTAGTTACGGAGGATGGACGGATTCAAGCACAGGTGAGATACTAATACTGTGTATAGGTATCCATCATGTACAGTTGCTGTAATTTGACATTACATTTGTAAACAACCGTTTAATCAGATAATCGTCACTGCTCTACTCTAGCGCATAAGTCAACGACAACGAGTGTCAGTTCTGTAGTGAGAGTACCACGCGACAACTGCCATATTTCCGCATCTACGTATTTAACTCTCTTAGAGTATTCGCTTGTGTTTATTTTGTAATGAAATTATATGAATTGTTTATTATATCGATAACACAAGTATAACATAATTAATATTTGCAGAATAATCATTATATTGATTGTGGCCACTTAAGTCTAAGACTAAGTCTTAACGTAAGAAGAAGAACATGATGGATAATTTCAGACTTTCATTCAGTAGCGTTTAACAGTAACACTACTAACAGTGGCACTGTCAATGATGGTGATGATGACGCCAGTGATGGCTGATGCCAGTGACACTGAAAGTGTCAATGATGGGTGTTTCACTCATAACTTAACTTAATACAGAAATTTCAGTAATGATACGGTCGACATCATCGTCGTCTAAAATAGTGAAGTGAACGGCACCTATTTTCGCCCAGTTTTAATAATTAATTAGAATTAAACAATTACAAATATAATTTGTTTATTGAAATAAGTGATAGCTGTATAATGATCAGTCAGTATGTCAGTGTCGATGGTCAAGTTGAAAAATGAATAAATGTACTGTATCGTTCCCCATAGTCATAGATGCTCGGTGTTTGGTAGTGAAGGCTTGGGTGTACGTCCATTATTATCTCAAAACTGGCATCAGGCAACACGTATCAACAACGTGTATATTCATCATATCTACGTAATATCGACACTTGACAAGAACGCAACACCTTGCAGCTAGAGCTAGACACACACGCATTATGAATGACCTAACAAGTTTCTGCAAGGTGGCAGCAGCAGTATTGCCAAAATTTGCCATCTATGACATTAACAAGCATTCATTCATGAAACAACTATATTTTCAAGCATGTTTCCGTAATGGAAAAAGGGTGTGTGCTTCTATTGGATAATACGCTTCTATCAGGAATTATACCCTATATGAATTAGACTTACAACGTAAGTGTCGAGTATCGAACATAATTCTGGTATCGATCGATATCGAAGAAATCAGGTATCAAACCAGCACTACAGTCCACTACTCATAGTTGTAATTGTAAACGACTTTTTCTAAGGCAGGCAGTGCCTTCATAATTGTGTCCTGTAATCATGTAATCAGACTCGATTACACATGATTACACCTATTATATTTTTTCAAACAGTGATTAAACATGTCATAATATATATATACATGTATATACATACATATATACACATACAGTGTTTCCCCTGGTATATGACAAGTGAGACGGGCCGCCTCGCTGTTTTTCTATGTCGTCTTGTCCAAAATATGCAGAAATTGCCGCCTCATATCTATTTCGTGTGCCCATTTTGTGTATTTTTCGTGATATATTGAACGTCAGTGAGCGACATGAAATGACACCACAAAGTCACTTATATTCCTGCAAAATCGCAGATTTGTAGAAATATCATTTAGTCGTCTTAATGTCGCTCAGGGCCGGTTAGGATTTATCTCATGGAATTAACTCCACTGGACAACGTGAATTACATCAGTTGTCAGTTGTCCAATCACGGAATATTCCCACGAGATCCCTGGTGATACCTTGCAGAGTTTTGACATACTAGAAATCTAGACATTCAAGTTTCATGGCGCCCAAACGGTAACTGCATTTGGAAGACATATGGAACTCGGAGAAAAAACCAAAGAAAACGGTAACTGAACTAAGATGTCTTTTGCGCTCAATTTTACTATTATAGTATGTGCCTACATTAAATCAGAAAGCTGGTGTAGCTGATGTTGAATTTTTGGTTTATGGTGGTGGGAGTAAAAACGTGCAGGCTGATGGCACTACGTCACTAGTTGGCACTTGTGTCGAATCTGGACCCTTTTGAAGCCCAAATAAAAACTGTGCATCCTGTTCACTAGTCGGCACCTATATCGAATCCGGACCCTTTTGAAGCCCAAATAGCAACCCGGTTTACGCTAATCTGCGCCGCTGCGGCCGTGCATTACATCACAGCACTCGTAAAATGAGCGATATAGCAACATATGTTGATACAAACTGGGGCGTTATTTACACCTCAGATGGACATAAGACGCAGTATTCTTAAAGGTAAATATGCCTAGGAATATACACTATACAGGGGTAGAACTATCCACTAGTTCGTACACTAGTAAAGATTACAGCGCATTAGTAAACCCGCCTACCAACTAGTCCGGCTGTCTAGTAGAAATAAACATGTTGCGTGGTGTCACCATCCATACCACTGACAAACTAATACTTTACCTAATGAGGCGGCAGTGAAATGGTGCTTTTGATTGGCTGTTGTGTGACATCAAATTCTGTTTTTTTAATACGGTTTACATTTACATTGCTTGATTAGTCTACGTTTATACACAATGTATCATTATGACAAGGACAAGGGTTTGATGTTCTGCACAGTGTGCAAGACACACAACGTGACTGGTGTTCGTGGCAAGAATGCCTTCTTGACGGGCACGGACAACATCGACCGGTGGAGCATGGAGGCCAGACACTCAACCACTTGGGCCCAGGCCTAACTGACAGTAGTGCCTCCAACGCTGAGTGACACTGACTGACTGGCAGGCAGTGTTAGCACCACCAGGCCTGCATGACACTGTTTTTAGTGGTTGAAATAAAATTGTTGCGATTTACGTTTGTGTTACGTTTTGATATTTGCAGGACTAGTAAACATTTTGGTGGACTAGTAAACTTTTGTATTTATTAGTCCTGCTGTCCAGTAAAATAAATGCTGAAGTTCTACCCCTGCTATAGTAGGATAATGTTGAATGATGGAACTATCTCACTGAGTTTATAACGGCGAAATCAAGGTGGGTCCAGATTTGACACAAGTGCCCACAAGTCTATTCAACTAGTGTCCTATGCCGGTTTTTTTTAGCAAAATAAGGAATGTGGTTCGTAAGATATCTTTGTGCTAAATATATAATACATGTTCCGACAAAGTTGTGCAAACAAACTTTAGGGAAAGTTGATTTGAGTGAAGTACTTACGAATATAAACCACCAAAGTTCCCATCTCATAAAAGACACCTATTACCCAAAACTGTGTACGTACTAACGGGTTACCAATAACTTGGGCTAGACAATGATATGTTTGTCCAGAAATTGGATATATTAAACAACTTATAGTGTTTATAAAAAAGGATGCAATTTGAGAAACGTTCTTGCGATTAGTGGAAACATACTTTTGTGGCATTCCAGAAATGACTGTTTAATTAATTGCATAACATAGCATAGTCAACCTTAGCACTGCATTTGTCAACTCATTTGCGTGTTCTGCTGCTGAGGTCTCACAATCAGTATTATCGGTACTATATTGTCGTTCAGTTCACCGTGGCCTGTTAATCCATAGTCTATTTTAAAACTGCACAACATTAATGAAATTTATTCTGTTTAACATTCAACAGTAAATGTCATTTAAACATAATACACATTGACGTTGGCTGGCATCTTAATAAGCTAACTATCTTAATAGATAGTGCGGCCTGCACAATGACTGTAGCTTTGACGGCATTCTTGGTCAGTTGGTGCAGCTACCGTGGCTGTCGTTGTAGCTTGCGCCCATGGTGGCAGATACATTTCCGTGCCCCGCCGTCGAATTTGCAAAAACATAACATATAGTTTTGTATAGAACATTATTCATATACATAATTCATATATGTTGGAGTAGAACAGTAATTATTTTCACTGTCTTAATTTGTTTGTTCGCCGATGCAGTAATTATTGTTGGTTACAAAACATCTTTCCGTTCTACTTTTACTTCAAGTACTTTTGGAAAGTAGTTTTACTTTTTACTCAAGTAGGTTTTTTAGAAGGTACTTTTATTTCTACTCAAGTAGTTCTGAGGTGAATTACTTTTACTTCTACTCAAGTATAAAATTAAAGTAATTCAGTCACCACTCATACAACAGTAAACAAAGCGGGTCCATGTCTTTTCCAACAAATAAGGTATTAGAAAATGACATCCCTGTAGCAAGACTGTATTCTGCAAACGTTGAAAGGTATCCAAATACATAGTTATTATGATGGCTGCAATGTCACGGTCATCCTTCGGGCGAAGTTCATTTGAAACTGGCAGAAAAGTGGTCGTCTAGTTTTGTTATGATTGCAACATATGATATGACCAGCAATCTGTATCTTGGTAATTCTGATAATTATGTCCGATACTTATAGTACATACTGCCACCGACCTAATGGCACTGTATAAAGTAAATATTAATATTATACTAGTTAAAGGGAAACATAAGGGAACTTTTGGGGATTAAGCACCTAAAAGAGTTAATGCAAACTAACTATTTCCAACTATAATCATATTTTTAACGTCGGTTGTTTAGTATTAAAAAATATTTGAACACACCCTGTATCAAATTTCATGAATTCCGCCATTTTGAACAGAAAATGACATAAGCTTGCTGTGTACTTTTCTGGATTTTGTGTGTATTAGTGTTTCCAAAAAACGTCAGGTGGCGCTGTGCGATGTTACCCATTGAGTTTAGACAAGATGGCGTGTCGTTGGGGTTCTGATTCTTCGTCTGATGAAATAGATTAAGAAGTAGCTGGATATCGGTTTCAACCGCAAAGACATGGGCCAGTATTGCAAGATAGACCAGAGCGTTCTGGTGACTGTAAGCATGATAACGAAGACGCGCGGGAAGTAGAAATGCAGAGGCGACTAACAAGCCGAGACGTAACTGACTGGCGACTGGTGTCGCAGTGGAAAGTGTCAAGTTTATTTTTTGGTTCAGAAAGGAGTGTCTGCTGTCAGAAAACGGCTGCGACTCGTCAGCACGCAGTGTCGATGAAGGTAATTATTTATGTGTCTAGTATAAATATCTGCTCATTATAAGGTCCGGGCTGGGTAATAATTTAAATAAACGTATGAACTGAGTGAGTCGATCGCTCGGTCGGTGGCACCTCGATTCAACGACAGTCCTCAGTTCTCATGCCAGTGCCGTGGGCTCGGTGTCCGAGTGTCCAGTTTTACATTTTATGGGAATATTACCTAAGGTTAGTATTAATTGTTCTTTTAATAGGCTTGAATTAAATTTTATAGAAAGGGGGCATAATTCTTGTATAAATACAGAAAGACAATCCAAATCCATGTTGCTTGTGACATTGGCTTCATTCAGAATGGAACAGTGGAACCTCACTTTTAAGGTCACCCTTGGCACTGAATAAAAGTTATCTTACCAGCGGTAGTACTTATATCCTATACTATACCAAGGCTGTATTACCAAGGTCACCATATAGCGAGGTTCCACTGTAATAATAACAATCCCTGTTTGTTTATCATTCATGTAACACTTTCATTTAAACACTTCGTTCTTTGTTGCAGGTGGACTACGATGTGTTACGAATGACCAAGGAAATATAGTAGTTGCTATGAATCACATTCGGTTAGATAACTGGCAACTAGACCCGCCAATGAACAAGTAAGTATATATTCATGTGTTATAACAGCAGTGAAATGTGTTGTTAAATATTTATTGACATATATCAACAATGTCGATAATATTACAGTAACCAAAACATCAAGCAAAGCAACAGCAATTTTAAAATGTATAAACATAATATGTATGAAGTTTCATAAACTGTATATACTAGGCATAGTTAGTAGAAATCTGCCAACATTTTTTAATGTTTAATAGTAAACAACATAGGGTCATTCTAGAACATTTTTAGTAGCATGCTTATGCGAGAATTGAAGAAAGGTTCAAATGATTTCATAAAAACACTGCTTGTTGATATATACCAATTTGAAAATGAAATGAACTACCTGAAACCTATTTTCATACATCACCTGCTGACAATGTTAGTAAATTTATTTGCGCCTTATTTTATTTCAGGTCTGAGGTGGGCTGCATATAGACAGTTCATCTGGTGGATCCATGGCAGGCTGGATCAAAAGGTACGGAGAGTTATACCAGCGTGTGCCAGTCATCAAATACGATCACACTTCCCTGCACTCGATGGGACACAACAAGAGGGATTCCACTTGGCACTGGAGGACTGAACTAGACTAAACTAGAGGATGCATTTGTCACCTTATACAAAACTATGGCTGTAGGTGGAAATGCAAACAAAACAGCAAACCCTTGAAACGTCCTTGTCAATTGTCAGTTGGATTGACTATTTATTTACAAATCGACTGCCTCTTGATGCCAGCAGATCATGTTTCATTGGCTTGGGCACATTTGCCACAAGGACTGCAATTTCAGTTGGGACAGTGATTCCTGGCTGTTTCAGATTTCTCACAAAGACATCATTCACTCTTTCCATGGGCATTTTGGTTTGCAGGTAAATCTGCTGCCGTGTTTTGTCGTTCGCAGCACCCACTGCTTGCGCCTTCTTGACCAGACATCCGCAACGTTAACAGGGTTGTCTGCGCTAGGGCTTGGCCAGAACTTCCATACCAGAGCGGACCGTATGAGCCGTGCTTTCGTTAATAAACAGGACATACAGTATTGTAATAAAATTCTTACCAACAAAAAGCAACAGACCCATCAGCATCTATATCTTGTTAGTAAGCTGCTGTGAATTACTTTCCTTACGACTGGTCGGCTTTCAGTGAACTTTGAAACGCCATTTTCCAAATGACAATAATGTATAAATATGTCTTCTGTAATTGCACTCAGTAATCGTGTTTAAAAATGTTGACTGTTTGAATCATACTCAAATGGCCAAGTATTCATAATCAGACATTGAAAAAGTAATATTGATCCTTACAAACAAGGCATCCCATTATGACAGTCCTCCACAGTTGCATTTATCATAACTCGTTTTTGTCATGTATCTTATATATGGTATATACAGTGACTGTATTTTGTTATCGTTACTATTACATGGAGAATTTATTACACTAAAATCAGTGAATACAGTTGTGAAATATTCACGCCATCTCTGTGACACAGTTAACACCTGACAGTTGTGCCATTCAACTACCATCCTCCTCTGGGAAGTATTCAGCTCCACACAGCATATACTACGAAAATAGTATCACTGTCAGGTACTCATTTATTTATTCGAGTGAACTGGAGCAATGTGGAGTGAGCAAAAC
This sequence comes from Escarpia spicata, assembly GCA_963995525.1. Classification (NCBI taxonomy): domain Eukaryota; kingdom Metazoa; phylum Annelida; class Polychaeta; order Sabellida; family Siboglinidae; genus Escarpia; species Escarpia spicata. Next base: position 33,376,344 of record OZ023212.1, read on the forward strand.
TCCACAAGCTTTGAAATGGCAGAGACTTAAAAGATTCTGATGATCTAACCACTATGTTACCATGCCACGATACGTTAGTGGTGCTATTATTAGAATGACTGAGGTGGATTTTTTACAACTAAATACCTATTGCAATGTATTACTTCTGTCCTACCTTCATAGAAGAAGTGCTGTCTTTTGGAGCAGTACTTGAGCAGGTAACTGTGAAATACTTCAAGTTGTCCAGTGTGGCAGTAATTTGTCAGGTGAGGAAGAGCTGGCAGAACATGTCGTGGTGTAATGGTGGAAGTAGGAGCAACCCTCTTTCGTGGAATCTGTAAAACATGACATTGTGTTTGTGCACTATTACGGTAAAGCATTTGCTAAATTATCACATTACAAAAAAAGATAACGTAGAATTTTTTTTTTTCAAGTGAGAAATCAATGAGTTTCCATGTGAATAATGCAGTACATACCGACTTGATGTGATGTGCAGTAGACTTGCTGGATGTAGTAGGCCCTGGGGACAGCGGAATGCGAGTGGACAATGGTTGTGTAATGGTGTGCAATAGAGACAGATACTGAATAAAGCTCATGTCTGGATTAATTATGGAGTGTTTGTTATCATTAATAATATGGTTATATAGTGGGTCATCCTATGTGAAGGTAACCAATAATTTTGAAATTGGTTGCACTCAACTCTTCAGTGTTTTATTAATAAATTTGGTGATATCCCTTGAGAAGATGAACATGAAACCAGAATAGGAGCCTCTCAACTCCACTATTTTGTGGGCTACAGCAATTTGACATTTAGAACTTCAATTTATAATTATGTTGAGTTTAAAAATTAAATAAAACAATCAATATTTCAAATGTTAATATATATTGCCTTATTCAATTTTTTGTTTTTTATAATGAATAAATAAAATCATAATATCAATAATGTTACTTTTGTGTTACTTTAATTCTTGTTACTTTTTTATGTAGTTTTCTGACAACCAATTAAACCATACTGCTACACTGCTACACTGCTACACTGCTACACTGCTACACTGCTACACTGCTACACTGCTACACTGCCTGCCGCTTGGTTGACAGATAAGTATCAGTTCAAGTACAAATTGTAAAACCAGTACAAAAATAATATTGTGATATTTTTCACACCAATGGGAGTTTAGGTTCAATAGTCTGCAAGCAGCCACTAAACCCGTCTTATATAAAAAGGATAGTTTGTCGCAGACATACTATCAATTCTTATTTGATTTGGAATTGAACTGATAAAACATACACATACATTTGAATAAAAAATCAAAACAGATTGAATTGGAAGTGAATGAACTGATCAAAACAAATTACAGTAAACCTCGCCTAAGTTGGATTCAATCGAACCGAGTGATTTAATCCAAGTTGCGCAAAAATCTGACTTAGTCGAAGATGACATATCCCAGTGCCAAAGGCAACCCTCTAAAAGCCCTTAGGTAACTGTAAATAGCGCGGTAACTCTATAAATGTTGATGTCCACAAGCAACATACAACATCATACAGTATTAAAACAGTTTTATGCTTCATTTTGGCACGGATCTCTGAGGTTATAGCTTACCAAGTGATATTGTTGAATACTGCGATCCAACTTAGGCGAGGAAAACACATTATCTCAGATCAAATGGACCGACTCAGTTATTCCGAGTTAGGCAAAGATCAGACTTACACAAAGATTTTTTTATGGGAAATTCATTACAAATCAACCGTTCCTCGGAATTCTGTCCGAGTTGAGCAAAGATCCGACTTAGGCAAGGTTTACTGCATTTACAATGATTTCTTATAGAAATTTACATTTATAAATGGTAACAGTCCCAGTACACACACAAAGGGTTTATCACCTGACAACACATGGGTGAAAAACCATTCTGTACTGCCCCTTTACATAACCCAGGTTGGTTTCCTTTGTTCATCATTTCTCATATCTGCTGTTTCAGTCCCTAAATTCTCTATTTACACCAGTTTTATTACCAGCCTAAAACCTGACTGGTAATTGCAATTGGTACCTGCCTACCAAATGGTTTATGGAGAATTGGGTTTGAAGGGTTTGATCTTTGTTGCATCTCAAGTGATGGATGAGCTAATTACCTGTATTGCAGATTAGGCTTTCAAAGTAATTAGTTTTAATGATTTGTTAAAATTAGAAACAGGTGGTGAATTTGCGAATACAAAACATAACACATTTTAATGTATATATATTGACTGAAATTCAACATAATAAAAGTGACACTTATTCCTGGCATTTAAATAAATTACGAGACGACTCAGACACCAAATAAAAAAATTCAAAGATTTACCTCTACACTTTATTTCAACACAAGTATACTTTTATAATATAAAAAATAGTGTTACTTTTTATACTGTTACACTGTGTCCGTTACTTTCTTTCCTCTAACTATAACAAGACAGATGTGCATCTGGAGCCTACAGAAGTTTGTAAAACAAATTAAAGTTATTAAATTGTTAACTATCACTCCAAAATCCAAATACACCGGTAGAATTGTCATTCACTTTTAATGAAATAAAAACATTGTCACTGTTATGTAATGGGATCTGATTATCCAGCATTGCCCTGCAGCTGATTGATAGGTAGTTAGTTATTTGAACAAAGAAGACTATACCCTTCGTAGTCATTCAGTAATTTGATGATTATTTGATTTATACTCATACATACATCATTTAGCAATCTTGGTGTTGGAACCCTTATCAATACCAATGGCAATGCCAATGGCATTCACATTGTCAAATGGGAATGGTCATCAGTCAGTGATTTTTGTAATACAAATGTTCAACAGAATGTATTTACAACAGAATGTATTTAACACACAAACACATTCTGCCTTGAAATGTTATTACAAAACTTTCTGAACTTCTGAAGAGGTCACAGCGACAAATCCAGTATTTTCTGCCCGGTGACGTTAATCAAAGTGCTATATTATCGCTCACGCAAATGGAGGCGCGAATTTAAGATGCACAACAATAAAACAAAAGGGATATATTATATATATGCAATCTGAAATTTTCATCACCGTCAATAAATTGTTCCTAGGCTTCATGAGCTCGGCACTGGTTGTAAGTTTGTGGAGCCTACCCTCGGACTTATTTGTATAATAACTAAAAAGATACAAGCCCGGGGTTACACTTGTGAGGTGTGCATGGTTTTAGGAAAGGGGAGAAAGAAACACTTGTGTTCTCAATAAGCGTATATCGAATCAGTGATGCAAGTCCCATAACTGCAATGCTTGTTAACCATGCTGGACACTCAGTGTAACTTACATTGACCTAGAATACACGAATACAATAGTGCTTATCACCAACGATCTAACATGTAAACAATGCAGAAACCGTCAATGTTTGCCCGTGTTTTTTGTTTGCGCAAAAGCACTACACGTCATGTACTATATTTAGCGCTACGTGTCAATGCTGGTGAGTGCTATAAAAGCGATAAAACAAGCCAGTGGCATACCCAGACAACCACCAATGAAGTCCACGGCGCTAGTTGGACTGCAAACATGCGCGCATATAATGGTACATAATATTACACGCAGTTCCACACATTGTGAAGAAGTTAAAATAAATAAGTTTCTTTTAAATTTAAAAAGCAAATCCAGTTATAATTTTCTTTCTGACCTATATTATAACCATGCAGTCGTAGAACTTCTAAATTTCTTCACAACTCGTTAACAATATCTATAACACATGTATTCAATTATACATATCACGTGTAAAATACACTTATTATCTTATAACGATCACTATTTACAAAAACGTAAGGCTCGTGGCGTACGCTATGTTGATTTGTCTGTCACAGGTCTCGTTGCGAACGCGTCCTGCGTAAATCTTTGTAATAACTCGGTTGTTTTCCGATGTTGAAAATTCAGGCCCCGTATGTGTCTGGTTCACGGAGAGCGCACACTCACAGGGATTGGTAGTACTAATCGGCTCACTAGTAAAACGTATCAGTTTTTAGACCAGTGTTCACGAAATTTCACCCGCTATCATAATTTTGCCAACTCGGTTTTCTGGCGCGGCGAACCCCGACTGCGTGCACCAGGGCAGGTAAAAAATATGTGACTGCTGATGCGTAGGTTCACGCAAAGGTGGCCAAAATAATGCGTGAAGTGCCAAAAATCATGCATATATACGCATAATATTACGCTAACAGGAGCCTTGGTCATCATTACAAAAGTAGTGATCCTGTAGTCTGCCAGTTTTATACAACCAATCTTCTAATTGGCTTGAACATTTGTTACATTGAAAGGGGGAATTCAGTGTGGATTGCAACTAAATGTAAACACTTATAACATGATTTGAAGCAACACAACATTCACTGGCAAGGGAAGACACAAATAGGTTACTTATACATGTACACTATGCAGTGAATGCATAGATCATCATAGAAGTAAATGGAACCGCCAAGCTGAAGACTAAAAGTGACACTGGTGTTACATAATATTATTATCTAGTAGTGAAAAATATCTAAAATGCAATTCAGTCTCACCATGGCTTCATTTGAAATGACATAATTTTAGAAACTTGTGCTTTATTCAGACATGTCGTGCCTAGAGGTAGGTGAGAGAGTAGTTGCTGCAGGACCATCTGATAAGAGCATTTGTTGGCAGCCATAACAGTCCATCTGCAAACACCCATTGTTGGGACCACTCTGCTGGTGGGGTAGACATCAATGATTCAGTGTGTTGCTGCACCAGTAGACAGTGTCACCATTAACAAATTATAGGTTCTAATGGCAGCGACAGCATCCCAGTGTCGAGAACCATCTGATATTTGGCAGCATTGTTGTTGGCACGCTTCGCTGCCTTCACGTTCAAAGTTGTAAAGTGACAGGCCTACATGACAAACGTATTGATGTTGTATGTGTTACTGGAAATGAGTAGGAGAACTATTTCCAGTGAATACTGTCTAGAATGTTGCCAAGCTGACACTTGACTGTCTGTCTGTAATACAAGGTTGCTTGTGGAATAAATATAATCCGAGTCTATGGTTAGATATGGTTACTTCCGTGTAGCTGATAACATTGAAAAGTTGTGACTGGAAGAAGTCTAACTGTTGTAGATGTGTTGTTTGTTACTTCTATCCACTGCCCATTATCAGATGGGGCTCCGGGATGGGCATCTTTATAGATAACGGTATCAGTAATGTATGCTTGAAATGTCTGACAGAATATCAGACACAGTAGTCTAACATGATGAGTTGTTTATTACATGACATGTTTTAAAGTATGTGATGTTTAAAATAAACCAAATAAGTATACTTGCTTTTAGTTATTCGTTTAATATATTAAACATGTATTTACCTGTTTTATTTCAGTTCATGTATAAAGGTAGTCGTGCATGCACATATTTGCAATAAGAACAGGGAAAATGGGAGGAAGGAAATTTATTGAAACAAGGGAAAGAAATGACAGAAGGAAGGAAATATGCAGTTGGAGAGGAAAGATGAATTTAATATTATAATTTAACCAATTACAAAATATCAGTGCCAATTTCCAGTAGGCTACCATCATACAACTGTTAATAAGACTCGTGTTGACATTATATTTGCTCAAACTGTTTGCTTATTTGTCGACCATGAAGCATTACCAAACAGCAGGTACCCTCTGAACAGATGGGCTGTGACAGTGTTCATTGACCGTGTCATTGTTGTTGCAGCTTGACTCGGTGTTCAACTTGCAGCGACCCTACGACCTGGTGGCACTGCTGAAGCAGGAGGACCGAGCTCGCATGCTTGAGAACCTCAAACAAGAGCTTCTTGCCAAGAAGGAGCAGATCGATGGCAGTGAAGACAAAAACACAGGTGGCTGGCTTTCACTTAAAAAAAATTGTGTTTGTCCAAAGTTTAATTTTTTTCAGCCGGTTGTGTGTAGATCCATGATTTATTTAATCTTATAATTATTTCTACAATGAATTTAAGTAATCAAATCATTTGTTTTAAATTAACTTTATTTGGGCTGTTGTATTTATATTTGACTTTTAATGTTTGTCTTTTTGTTCAAATTATTTTATTTAAATTTCCAGAAAGGTTGTCTGCTTCATTACCCAGAATCATCCTCTCATACCTGGGTGGTAATTATTAGCAGGAAGTTTGCTGAATCTGGCCTTGGTTGTGGTGGAATGCAGTTCCGGTTAGCCCCCTTGCCTCCGTAGTACTGCCAATAATGGGTGTTTACAATATGAATGTTATGTTTATTTTGCATTCGCAACAGTCAAATTGTGAACATTATTTCAAGCTTTTTATTTTAAATGCAATTTGTTGGGTAGTATTTCTACAACATTGATTCTAGTATTAAGAACATTATATTTGAAAATGAGGAACTGACAGCCTTGGGTTAGAATGTATGTCTAATTGAATATATATTGTATTATTTGTTATCATTATAATATTCATGGTCTGCTGTACTGGCGACATCCTAGTGCAGTTACCATTTCTTTGTCTTGCATTCTTTATCATCTAAACTTCACAGATTACATCTAATCAGCTCTATGCAACCCAATATAGCATTATTACATTAGAACTCAGGTCACCCGTTGGTACAATGCCAGTGTTGTACACTCTATCCGGACATGCAATCTGAGAAACTAGAAAGTATGTTAAGAGTTTATTCCTCCATATATGTTTTCACTTGTATCATTTCAGACTTATTTTGCAAACAAATGAACCTATTTAGTGTCCACTACGTCAACCTACGTGTTTGCATAAATTTGTTATTTAGTTTTGGTGGAATCATCAAACTATTTAATTATTTTTAAACGGGTCCTGTTATAATTTGGCGCCAAAAAAATTGGTCTAGCTCTATCCCGAGCTCTATAATATTTTTCGCACGTTACCTGATCTGATGATAGAAGTAAATTCTTTCAAGGATTTTACACCTTGTTTTTTTCAAACTGAATGCTCAAATATGTGTGACTGGCCACAGCAAACTGGGCATTAAATCGCACGGGCCTATTCTGTATTTGAGACAAACGTCGCTGTCCAGATCATGTTTAAAGTGATCTGGACAAAACTACTGAAGCAAATGAAGATTGTTATTGTGTGTACTGTGCGCACACAATGCCATACATGTTATTTAATGTGAATCGTGACGTATTCCAGCATGGGGCCACACTATCTCACATGACACAGCTGTGAAATGTGAGCTCAGTAGTCTAACTAGGTTATGAGATGCAACCATTTTTTAAAGAATAAATTGTTGATGTATTGCTTTTGTTCATGTGTGTTGATGGTTGTGTTTGAAAGACCTATAATTTATGTTAAAATGTTGCATGCTAGGCAACCATGAGATATCCCTTAAATGTTGTACACAGTTGCCCATTTATAACAACTCAGGCTGTTAGTTTTATGTACAGCAGTTCATTTTGATTGATTTATAATTGGGGTAGTACAATCTTGTAGGATTTTCAAACAAATCTGAATTGAAAGCTAGTAAAACTCTTGATTGTTTGGTATGGACTCATCTTGTTTTTCTAACTTGTAAACTGTCACAGTTACCATTTTGAACAATTTGAAATCTTGTAAAATTGTAAAAAGCTACATTATTCATAGGTTAAAAATAAAATAATTGCAGACTTAAGATTAATCCCTAACTCGACAACAAGCTTGTCCTCTCCATTTACCAAGTCATACTTTATTACAATGTATCATACTTAAAACTAATTATGTAAAGCAGCCATCCTTGTACTTTAATGCAGCCGTTTATAATTAATTTACAGTGGCAACAAATTCCTTCAGCATCAGCCAGTGTTTATTAAAAAAGAAATATGAGCTATCAGTTTATTACATCGCTGGGCTGCAAATTAATTCCTACTGAATATAAACAACTATTTTCTAAATATTAAAAACTAATGCTTATAACGATAGTAACACTAAACACCTTTGCCGATTGTAGATGCATGTACACAAAATTATATGTGTACACATGCCAGAACTGCACATCTGTGTTTCTCACCAGTGCTACTAATTGGGCTACCCCTCTACTTGGGTCATTTAGAACCAGTCTCTTGGATGGCTGCTTTAGAGAGGTTCAGCTGTGCTAACTGGACATTTCCCAGACACTCCTGGTAGAAAGGCAAGGGTCTACCTATAAGTTCTCTGACCAGCAATGATTCCATGTTGCAGCTTTGGAGCAACATTTCTACCGCACAGACCCTGACTGTCGAACAGCTCGGATTCCCCTACCTGAGTTTGATCTCTACATCAGCACTGTGCTCCCCCTGGGGAACAAAGGCATACGGTGAGTACAGCTTGTCTCTGACCTGATCTCCTATCTGCTCGCTGCATTTCATTTAAACATTTCATTTTTATTACAGTTTGAAAACTGTTCCACTACACAGAGTAATGTTTTCAGATATTAAGTATTTAGACTAATAATGTTGTGGCAAGAACTCACAACTTAACAGTTTTGAAAACACATTGCATGGACAATAGTGGTGACATAAAAAGCACCATTTTAACAACTATTCTTTATTATATATTTTTTGCCAATTATACTTTCGGATCATTTTTGTTATTTTTCTATTAACATTTTAAACTATCACTGAACTGTTCAACAGTTTTTTTAAATTGAAATTATGTCTAATTTAATAATCATGGAGATCAAGAAATGTAATGTAGGCTGTTATTGTGACAGGCCAGAGGACTATATAGACATCAAATCTACAATAAATGTAATGTAGGCTGTTATTGTTACGGGCCAGACGACTATATAGACATCAAGTCTACAATAAATGTAATGTTGGCTGTTGCGACAGGCCAGAGGACTATAAAATTATAGACATTGGGTTTTTGCTAAGTGTGCTGATAGCAGGGGTCATGACCTCCAAATCAGGGACCGAACAACATGCCCTTCCCATGTGACAGCGCGTTGCGGAGTCGTGGACCACTATGGATACAACAGGACATGTAATACTATTAAATCATAGACATTTGTTTTGATTTAAGTTAAGTTCCATCTGTGTTAATTGTTTAGAAAATCAGTGTCCAGTTAACATACCATGGAGGCCTACATATCTCTGACTTTACAGATAATGCTATGAGGATATTCATTCTCCTACCACTGTAGGGGAAATGAAATCCATGCATCCAGGAATCGCCATGGTCAATCTTGCTCCAAGTCGAAGCACAGGAGGGCTGTTATGCTTATAAGTTAGTTTCATAATAAAATTATTAATACCTATCAAAATAAATATTTAACATAATGTTTCAATATTTCAGAATGGTATCATTATAAGCTTTATAATTGAAACAAGCTAAGGAATAATTAATGTCTATCATAGAAATAACTGGTAGCAGAATTCAGATCCCCTTTCCTTGAGGTGACATTACATATATATCACTACAAATACGATACTTTGAATGGATCAAGCAAGCTTATTAGCAGTGTGAATACGTTTAACAATAGAATTGCTAAATATCTGGTAGGTAGGTGAAAATCGTTGGACTCTCGATAAGCCTAAAGCTTCCTAATCCACATGCCATCTGGAGTCTACAGCTTTGAATGGGAATCTTTTTTAAATACGTTGTGTCGAAACAAAGCCCACCTTGATGCCACTATTATATATATATAACTAAACCTAAAATTACTAAATGTTTGTCTACATTTTAAACCTCGGTGTGTCCTTTCCACCATTAAACATAGTTTCAGGCATGTAATGTTACAAAATAATACTAAAGTATTGGGTTCTGTGCCACCTTTAGGCCCAAATAACGCTTTGGTTTGTGTCAGTGTGGGCTGTTGTGGCCGTGGGTTAGGCGCACACCTCGCGTGGATAGAGTGATGTAACAGTGCAAGTTGATGCAAACTGGAGTGCTATTTCAATATAATTTGGGCCCACTGAACCAAAATTTATATAACAAAATGTGTGGCTATAAACCAAATTTGAAAAAGATCATAAACCTATCATACAAGCCAAAGAAAGACAGATTTGCTTTTAGGGATTACGACACGACGTCGACGGTAGCGAACATGCCATGCTCCATCGGCCTTAAGCTGTCCATAAAACTCCCACAGTAATTAAATACTCATATGTGGCTACATACAATGCTTCTAACATTTCTGCTTCTTAGCTTAGTCTTAGGCTGTTTTAATTTGTGAAATAACATCACAATGCCGTCATTGTTGCTAAGCGGTTCACCAGGGGCGCCCGTCTACAAAAAAGCATAGTGGCGGACTATCGGGAATAACAAATAACGCTGAGAATTGTGGGAAGTCAATTCAGAGGAATGACACGAACCAAAAATCCCAGGCACAAACTGTGCCATTTATTAATGCAAAAATGACAAATGTTTTGTTGCGATATGTCATAATCATCATTGATACGCTGAACTGTTTGTGGAACTTATAGACTCAATACAGCACAATTTGTAACATAAAGGCACACGAAAGGCGGAAAACAGTGTCTTGCATAGCGAATCACGGGAACTAATAAAAAACTTCCCTTCTCCATTCTCGATAGCTGGGTACATGGATCGCCAAAGCCGGGTAAATTACACGGGTCCCAGCTCTTAACAAAATCCCTGTTGACACGAAGGCCACAATAAATGTAAGGTAGGCTGTTGTTGTGGCAGGCCAGAGGACTACATAGACATCAAGTCTACACCAACTACACAACCAGCAATACCAGACTGTACCAAAGTGATCCAGCTTGACTTCAGCTTCCATGCCTTTGAACATCTGCAGGTGAGTGATTGTTATGGAGAGTGTGGAAGCTTCATATGCTATTAAAATTATTAATTTGTTACTAAAAAATTTTCCGACCGTTATGCCTCTGCAATGTTAGAAAGTAAACCTACTTTCTGGGTCTAAATTAAAACTATTCCTGTAAATCCATTCAGTTACTTCACACTGGCATGTGAGACACATGTTAAAAACTAAGTTGTAGAGTTAGATCAATCACTAACTGGAGGTGTGGCTGAGAAGATAATAGTTAAGTATCAATTACCAAGTTAACATTTTTTGTGTAGGCAAACTACAAATGTCAAGCTGACCTGGCTAGTTCATCTGGTTCGCCAGTTTAACCAAGACATATCAATTTAGGCTACAGTGTATAACAAGATAATTAGTTTACAAGTTTACATTTTATGTTGAATAAATAGGCACACAAGATGGTTATATCTACATGTGGGATTGTGAGCACATGGATGTGTGTTTGCAAAACAGAGATGGAGTAATTGTACTCAGTCGTAGTGTCTAATGGTTGAATATTTTTTGATATTATAATCATACGCGATTACATTGCCAGTGTAGTCATAATCCTGATTACAGTTATTCTCTTGTTGCGAGATCAGACATACCTCCCGGTAGGTTAAATCCATATAAAAATAAGATTTACTTGCATCTGAGCCATTAATGATTAATGTAATCATGGTTGTTATTTTTTTTTACTCAGGTCATAGTTATGTTGTCAGCTGTCAGGCATGGGTTAAATCCTTACAAAAATCAGATTTATTTGTATCTAAGCCACTAATCTAATCAAGGTTGTAGTCATGATTCGATTACACTCATTTTATAACTAATCATATTTGTAATCTAACTGAACAATTTTAAGCAGTAATTTAGGTCGTAATTGATTACATTTGTGGTGTAATGCCCCACCTCTGTTATGCAGGGTGTGCAGGACCGCTGGAACCTGTCAGGCACACCGGAGAAGGGACTGAAGAATGCCATTACACAACAGACCAGTGTGGACGTCTACGGACATCTTGTACATGATGCCCTCTATCAGGTTAGTGACTGCTGCATTACTGCGGGTTGTCTCAGTCATGGTCAGTCCCAAATTGTCTTCATATACAGCAACGTATAGCATATCAGTCCTGCTAATAAGGTCACCTTGCTATTCAGGTCATTTTTGTCCAGTCCCAAAGGTGACCTTACTAGTGAGGTTCAATTGTACTTGGATATCAGAATATGTAATTGACCTATTCATCATGTAACCTAGCAACAATAAGCCATAAGAAATGGATGCCGAACACGTGGAGCATTCAAACATTCCATTGTATATTTTGTTGAAATTCTGGCCCCAGGCAAAAGGAGACATAGTTGATCCATCAATTCTGGAAAATCTTGGCACTTTGTTTGTGTAGGGTTTGTAAGCAATGTAGCTTTTTATGCATTTTTAGTCCTTTGGGTTGAAGGTCCAACAGACTTATGTCATCACTCTGCTTCTGCTGTGCGCCGTCCGCCGTTAACTGCCATATCTCAGAAACCGTTCAGCAACTTTTTCTGTAATTTTGCATAGATGTATCTTAGGGTATACACGAGAAATCTGTATTTGAATGAATCATTCGTACGGCCCACAGGGCCCACAAAACTGGTAAATTTTAACATTTTTTCTATTTTTCAAAAACTCTTCAGCAACTTTTTCTCTAATTTTGCATGGACGTTTCTTAGGGTAGTGCCACTATACACAAGAAATCTGTATTTAATCATTCTAAGGGCACCTCAGGGCCCCCCAAATTGCTAAATTTTCAAAAAAAAATTGTCTGTCCTTACTACTGGGCAGAACCTGGCCAGCTACCAAGTTATGTGTATTGGTCACTGCCAGAGAACCTGGCCTGCTTGCTCTGCCTGCCATTGTACCAGTGTTGACCAGAATTAATGCCTCAAAATCAAATCAAATCAAAATTATTCAGGTAAATAGCAAATAACAAAGGAGACAAGTTTTCTCCTTGTGGTAACTCTACGTCACATGAGAAGAAGGCTGACACAGCCCCCCAAAATGCAAAATGTTTCACTATCTAGTGATGTGGTTTTGAGAAGGGCCCTTGAGACTATGAATGAACGTTTATTCAATAACAACAACAACATAATACATGCACAGTATGGTTTGCTGCTGCTGCTGCTGCTGAAAGGACATAGCTGAAGTCATAGACTTATGTGTTGCTATGCCCTACTTGAACTATGAAAACTGAATAAATACAACAGGAATTATAAATAAATCAAAAAATAATATTCACAACTCATATATAGACTGTTTACTATAGTGCTTGTGTTACTATTACATGGGTTTAACAAAACGTCACCTTCAATTAACAATTCACAAATATGTAGAAAGTAATGACAACTTGATTGCTTTTTTAAATTGTGTTAAACTTGGAAGCTGAGTCAATTTATTTGGTAAATTGTTCCACGTTTTTATACCCTTGACGGTGATTGACAGCAGTCGGAGGGTGGTGTTTGTCTTTTTAACATAGAACAGTTTGCTTTGTCTGGTATCATGTATGTGTATAGCTGCGGTTGGTTCAAATAATGCTTGAACACGACCATTTAAAGAATGGTTGTTTGCTTTATAAAGTTTGATCATAGTCTTGTATTTAACTAAAATTTAATCATGAAATTTAAGCATGTTTGAGAGATGAAAAAATACAGATGTATGATCATAGTAATTAAGATTATAAATAATCCATATAGCTTTTTTTCTGTAACATAAATAGTTTTCTGAGTCTAGATTGATCAATATTTCCCCAGATCTCACAGCAATATGACATATGTGGTTCAACAAGTGAATTATATAGTGTGTGTAACGCTTGACAATCAAGAACATGCCTAGTTTTATACAAAACTGCTATGTTTTTTGATTCAACCATTTTTATGTGTTCTCTCCATGTTACGTTTTCGTCAATGGTTACTCCAAGGAATTTAGTATATGATACCTGCTCAATGTTTTTCCCATTCAAAACTATATGCACATCTGTTCTAGGTTGCTTTTTATTGTTGAACATTATAAAATGTGTTTTGTTCACATTAAGTGATAATTTGTTCGCTCGAAACCACAGGTCTAGTTTTTTTAGTTCGTTGTTAATAACAGTGCTTACTTCATCTGTGTTACTAGCGGAATAAAAAATGTTTGTATCATCAGCAAACAAAATAATATCAAGCAATTTTGAGACTTCACACATGTCATTTACGTACAGAATAAATAATAACGGGCCAAGGATTGAACCTTGCGGGACTCCACACTTGATTTCCTTTTGTTCTGAGTTACTGTTGTTATAGCATACATATTGTCTACGGTTGGTTAAGTAGCTTTTTATCCAGGCCAGAGCCAGACCCCTGATTCCATAGCATTGCAATTTACTTAGCAGTATGTTGTGGTCAACAGTGTCAAAGGCTTTTTTTAGGTCGATAAAGACCCCAATCGTGCTTTGGCATTTATCCATTGCGGATGTAATTTTTTCGACAAATTCTGTTAAAGCTAGTGAAGTTGAGTGATTACTTCTGAAGCCATACTGCCCATCTGTCAATATGTGTTGTGTTTCAATGAAAGACCTTAGCCTTTTGTTGAATATTTGTTCAAGTATTTTTGACAATTGGGATAAGAGAGATATAGGTCTATAATTAGAAAATTGAAAACGATCTCCTGACTTAAATATAGGAATGACTTTTGCTAATTTCATATCATTTGGAAATGATCCGCTGATCAAAGATCTGTTAAAAATGTGGGTTAGCGGTTGTACAATTTGCTTTATTACATGCTTAACTGTTTTCATGCTGATTTCATCGTGTCCGTATGAAGTTTTACTTTTGCACCCAGACACAATTTCGAGTACTTCTTGCTCAGTAACGGGGGACATATACATTGATTGTGATACAGTACGTTTGACATAGTCGGTTGGCTTTGTTCCCGGGCAGGGTTCTATGAGGTTGGATAATTTAGTACCTATATCGACGAAGAAATTGTTAAAATGATTAGCTATTTCTTTATTTTCTAATACTACTATGTTATCGCCAACATGAAACTTGTTCAAATATGTGGTATCAGATTTTCTTTTACCTATTATGCTGTTAAGAGTTTTCCAAGTTGCTCTTATATTAGTCTTACAATCGTCGAGTTTTTTTCTGTAATATTTTTTATTTTCTAGACGTAATAATTTGGTTAACTTATTTTTGTAATTTTTGTAGCGGATTTCTGTTAATTCTGTCCTATTTTTTAGAAACGCTAAGTACATGTTATTCTTCTTTATGCAAGCTTTTTTTAGCCCTCTTGATAACCAAGGTTTATCATTCTTTATCCCCTAACAGTAGATTTTGTGTATTGTACCAGAAATAGAACACTATTCCCCTTCCCAAAACATCTGTCACATGCGGAGTCTGTGTCTTGTATGGATATATATTTTTATGCAGTTGTTTTATATAAGCAGAAAGTTAATTGAAATTAGTTATTCTTAGGCCACTGAAAAGTAATTCCCGGTTTCTCATCAATGCATGTATTTACAGATATGTGCCACAACATTTTATTTTCTATTATAATTATTCCTCTAGATGCAAGACATGGTGCAATAAGTGAACAGTAAACATGTCAACATTTTACTTCCATCATAACCCTTAATGATCTGTAACTAGGATTCACCAAAAAAACATTTGATTAATAATTACCTACACGGTTGTTTGATTTATGCCGGACAGAAACTGTTTCTGCCCGGCAGAAACGGCAACAATAAGAAATACATGCCATTGATAGGCAAACGTGTTCTTTTTTATAGAAAACGTCAATTTCTTTCTGTACCTGTCTACGTATAATAACCATTTGTCCGCCCTGCTCACAATAAACATCACATCAATGATAAAAGGAAGATCACTCCCACTTAACTTGTGGATTATTATTATTATAAAACTGCTCTGCTACGGTTTGGTGGACAGTTAATTAGTGGCTCAAGTTCAAATACATCAGGACGTTTTTCACACCTGCATGGTAGCTTAGGCTCAGTAGTGTGCTGGCAGCCACTAAACCTATAGGCTTGTGTGAAAAAGATAGTTGGCAGAAGAACTAACTTCAAAGCACCATTGCATCCATTTAGCCAGGCAGCAGTCACACTGTCAGAGTGTCAGATAATAGAACTAGGTTAAACATCTTAACAATAACTATAATTAGTACCATGTTCAATGCTCCATAACTTCGCCAATCTTTGTAGCAGTCATAATTTTTGAAACCATGTAAAGCACTCTACCAAACCTTTACAAGAATGTAAGAAAACAATTGTACAATTTTTCCGACTTATCACTCATTTGGTCAGCCGGGGTCACATATAGATGTATTAGTCCAAAGGACTTCAAGGCCTATTTTTGTGTGTTTGCATGTCATATTTTCTAAGCTGCCTAAGACATAAATGAAATACTGCCTAAGGCTGTTAGCCAAGGTTTATATGTGGATATAACTGGATTAATTATGATTCAGTGAAACCAGCATCATGCTTTGGATATTGGAGGTGTAGTGAAAGTAAAACTGTTGTGTTGTATAAGTAAACTGCTGTCATGGAAGCTTCATTAATTAGTGACAAGGGTACCTTTTTGGAACATGAAACTATATTGTTGTATTCAATGTTTCATGGAAATATTATTAATTAGTAATATGTGTAGTTTCCTGGAAGATAAAATGATTGCATTACCACTTAATAATTGAACTATTCCATGGAAATGGTGTTACATGGACATTGTGATACAGTGTGATTGCAGCAGATAAGATATTCTGAAGACAGAAATGTAAATTATTTTGGGTTATTTTGTTTTGTAGTACAGTACGTTACAATTACATGTTAACTAAGTTCATAAAATAATGGTAGAATAAATAATACCACGGCAATATACATTGGAACATTGGGCAATTTTTTCAGATTTCGCCCTGATTTTTTAAATTGTGAACTGTGTTTGTTTTCAGAACAAAACGTCATGGGTGTTATACAATATGGCCGCCTTCTATTGGCGGATCAAGGGCGATCCATATCATGTGATAGAATGTGTTCGACGTGCTCTTCACTTCTCACCTAGGTTTGTTGAATCAAAACAACAGAAAAATCATTGGTTTTTCTGCTAATATATCGAAGTCTTCAAATGCAGAGGACGTAAATCACAAGTCAATGTCAGTGTTACTTGGCAAAGTTTTTGGAAAAGATACTAGAAGTCTTTGGTCTCTTATTTGGGGGGGGAAATGATCCCACACTATGGGTAAATGTAACTTGATGTGGACTCACCAACTTTAGAGAAGGAAAATGTTAAACCATAATGTCAGAGTTGCAATCAAAATGATCAGTGTGAATCATAAACATCCTCACCAATTATCATCACTGACAGTAGTGATGGTGACTTGGTGGAATGTAAGAAATAAGGTCACAGGAAAACGTCAACATTAAGTAACTATAAAGTTCTTTGTGTTTACAATATAAGTTGAAATATTAAGTATATTCGGGTGAACTTTCATCTTATTTTCCAAATTATAGGCAACACAAAAACATCCAATGAAAAATGTTGATAACAAGTCACTCATAATGTCTCACTTGTGCCCAAATGTCATAGAAAATGTACAAAACATAGTTAAAATGTTCTTTGGAATATTCATCTTATTCATGCAGCAAACTTTGTCTTCAATTATCAGTGAAAATAGGCAAGACAAGCAGTTCTGCAGATTATTCATCTTATCAAACCTCATTATGTTCAGTGAAAATAGGCAAGACATTGCATTTAGGGTACTATCTTCATGAGATTTATTTTCTTCGACCTAGCCAAACCTGTGACTACATTTTCATGATATTTTTCCTATGACACTATTTTTTCTTCCAATCGATGCAGTAACAAAGTGATGTGTCATGTCTGATGTGTGTCATCAGGTGGCAGAAGGACGTGGCGCTAGTGAGTCTGGCTAATGTCTTGCATCGGTCGCACTTCTCGAACGAGGCTGCCATTGTCATGCACGCAGCACTGGACGTGTCACATGAACTAAATGTCAACCACTTCACACTCGGAAACATCTATGCAGTAAGTAGTTGTCAGTGTCAAATCAACTGATGTGTGTGTATATCTGATGTCATTGCTAGGTCTTGATGACATGTGATAGTTCATTGTCAGTTCTTTTTGTTAAAGGTTTGTATCCTGAAATGATGTGACTATACGATTATCTTTACATGACTTGTTTCCAAAATGACTTAAAATATAGTGTGTGTTTTAAGGCCTCAAAAGGTGTAAGAATTTGAATTTTTAAAGGTCATCAGGTGGTCTTAAATTAAAATTGAAAAAAACTAACCTGATACTACAACTTGACAACTGTGGAATGGTTGGCATGTCTCAGCTTCTTTAATTAAATGATACAGTTTGTTCATTAAATAAACAAATTGAACAATATTTCTCTGTTATTTGGTATGTAATTTGTCTCGACATATTCAAAATATTGCTCTGCAAAAGGTCTGATCAGCACAAAGCCATACATGCACAATATTTCATCTGTTAGCTTACTACAAAGGTGTGCAGATTTGTTGGTAAGCATGAGTTTGTGGTGATACATGTTTAGACAAGACACATAATTAACCAATTACTTAGTTGGAGTAACTTTCTGTCGCTTATGTTTCCCTGTATTGATACTGGACCCAGAACGGCACATTGCAATTCAAATACATTGTTACTACAACTTCCGATAGCTGTCATTTTTAAACTTTCTTCCAACTCTGTAGCTTCGTTTTCATGACAGCTTTGCAGGATGTGTGTGGGTAGAAATCTGGTGTATGCACCCTGTGATGTTTGCAGGTACTGGCTCAGTATAACAAGTCTGTGATCTGCTTTGAGAACACCCTGAAGATCCAGCGAGACTTCAAGGCAGCGTCTGACCGCAAGCACGCGGTGCTGTGTCACGCCAAGCTCGAGGCAGCCCTTGAAGTCCAACACAGGTCTCACTCAATATCTTAGTGGCTCTGTAAATGCAAAATTGCAAAGTTAACTTAATAAAACAGTGGATATGAATGACCACCCCACACTCCATCCGGAATAAAGGAAAATCGGACACATTGTACATACATTGGCAGTGGAAAAGGGATTGTTGCAAAATTTCATCCAGGAAAAATTTATAGTGTTCTAATTTTTTGTAATCCATGTGGACTCTTGACCCAATCACACACACTTTTTGTTTACCCCTTAATTGTCATCCTGTTTTTTTACAATTATATATTGCCACAGATAATTCCTTCTCTTGTTGCTCTTTTTTTGTAGATGGTCAGTATTTGGAGCACTTGAACATTGAGTGCTGTCCAGATTTTGCTTAATTTTATTGTTTTCTTAAATCTATGAGTAATTTTGTACTTATGATGTTCCATCAGGGTGAAGTGTGAGAATGCATTGTCATTAAGATATTAAATATATGTGTGAAGTTCACCTAGTCATCTAGATGAATTTCTATGATTACGTTCTTGTGCAGTTTGTTTTGACAGCAAACCAATTTGTGTGGTAGATTTGATTTGCAAAGCATGTTTTTTTTCGTTGAACAAATTATAAATATTTAATTTAAAACAACTTTTCTAACAGTTTGCTTTGTATTGATTAAATAATGGCTAGAGTTTTATAATATATTGGTACTTTCCATAATGGATTGATCCATTTTTTGGCACAGTCTGTTACTTTTAACCAATTCATGTAACACCAGTGTATACATCTAGGCATGTGTGTGACAGAGGTTGGGTTCGCTGTAGGTCGCTGCAGCGCACCCTGGAGGAGCTGCGTCACTACCAGCGCAAGCACAAGTACTGGCAGCAACAGCAGGAGAAGCTGATCACGGAGCAGGCCCCCAGCGACGTCAAACTGCAGCAGCTGCTTGCCTACGAGTCACACAAGAGTCGACAGAAGAGAGCAGGGCACGGTGAGTCACTGCACCCACAGGCAGCAGTGATGGAGTTGGGTCTGTGACAGGCCAACAGCTCCTTGAACACAGATTATGTAACACAAAGAGGTCCTTGAACATGGATTGTGTAACACAGAGTGTTTTGGACACATATTATGTAACACACAAAGAGCTCCTTGAACATGGATTGTGTAACACAAAGAGTGTTTTAAACATAGATTATGTAACACACAAAGAACTCCTTGAACATGGATTGTGTAACACAAAGAGTGTTTTAAACACAGATTATGTAACACACAAAGAACTCCTTGAACATGGATTGTGTAACACAAAGAGTGTTTTAAACACAGATTATGTAACACACAAAGAACTCATTGAACATGGATTGTGTAACACAAAGAGTGTTTTAAACACAGATTATTTAACACACAAAGAACTCCTTGAACATGAATTGTGTAACACAAAGAGTGTTTTAAACACAGATTATGTAATACACAAAGAACTCCTTGAACATGGATTGTGTAACACAAAGAGTGATTTAAACACAGATTATGTAACACACAAAGAACTCCTTGAACATGGATTGTGTAACACAAAGAGTGTTTTAAACACAGATTATTTAACACACAAAGAACTCCTTGAACATGGATTGTGTAACACAAAGAGTGTTTTAAACACAGATTATGTAACACACAAAGAACTCCTTGAACATGGATTGTGTAACACAAAGAGTGTTTTAAACATAGATTATGTAACACACAAAGAACTCCTTGAACATGGATTGTGTAACACAAAGAGTGTTTTAAACACATATTATTTAACACAAAGAACTCCTTGAACATGGATTGTGTAACACAAAGAGTGTTTTAAACACAGATTATGTAACACACAAAGAGCTCCTTGAACATGGATTGTGTAACACAAAAAGTGTTTTAACACAGATTATGTAATACAAAGAGCTCCTTGAACACAGATCCATTTATTATTTTGTTGACACTCATGTGTACAGCACTTACACCAATTTGTCAATGTGTAACTGTGTATGTCTGAATACTTCCCAAATAAATCAAGATGGCATTTCAATGAACATGTCTGCCAAGGGGGTGAAGTATAAAGTCCTTTGAATAGTCCTAAAGACTGGCTACTATGTTGTTATTCTCTTCTTGTTTCCGTGTATGTCGGGGGTGATTAGTCCTAAAGACTGGCTACTATGTTGTTATTCTCTTCTTGTTTCCGTGTATGTCCGGGGTGAATAGTGCTAAAGACTGGCTACTATGTTGTTATTCTCTTCTTGTTTCCATGTATGTCAGGTGTGAATAGTCGTAAAGACTGGCTACTATGTTGTTATTCTCTTCTTGTTTCCGTGTATGTCCAGGGAGAATAGTCCTAAAGACTGGCTACTATGTTGTTATTCTCTTCTTGTTTCTGTGTATGTCGGGGGTGAATAGTCCTAAAGACTGGCTACTATGTTATTATTCTCTTCTTGTTTCCATGTATGTTGGGGGTGAATAGTCCTAAAGACTGGCTACTGTGTTGTTAGTCTCTTCTTGTTTCCGAGTATGTCGGGGGTGATAGTCCTAAAGACTGGCTACTGTGTTGTTAGTCTCTTCTTGTTTCCGTGTATGTCGGGGGTGAATAGTCCTAAAGACTGGCTACTGTGTTGTTAGTCTCTTCTTGTTTCCGTGTATGTCGGGGATGAATAATCCTAAAGACTGGCTACTGTGTTGTTATTCTCTTCTTGTTTCCAAGTATGTCGGGGATGAATAGTCCTAAAGACTGGCTACTGTGTTGTTATTCTCTTCTTGTTTCCATGTATGTCGGGGATGAATAGTCCTAAAGACTGGCTACTGTGTTGTTAGTCTCTTCTTGTTTCCGTGTATGTCGGGGATGAATAGTCCTAAAGAGTGGCTACTGTGTTGTTAGTCTCTTCTTGATTCTGTGAATGTCCAGGGAGAATAGTCCTAAAGAGTGGCTACTGTGTTGTTAGTCTCTTCTTGATTCCAAGTATGTCGGGGATGAATACTCCTAAAGACTGGCTACTGTGTTGTTATTCTCTTCTTGTTTCCATGTATGTCGGGGATGAATAGTCCTAAAGACTGGCTACTGTGTTGTTAGTCTCTTCTTGTTTCCGTGTATGTCGGGGATGAATAGCCCTAAAGACTGGCTACTGTGTTGTTAGTCTCTTCTTGTTTCCGTGTATGTCGGGGATGAATAGTCCTAAAGACTGGCTACTGTGTTGTTAGTCTCTTCTTGTTTCCGTGTATGTCGGGGATGAATAGTCCTAAAGAGTGGCTACTGTGTTGTTAGTCTCTTCTTGATTCCATGTATGTCGGGGGTGAATAGTCCTAAAGACTGGCTACTGTGTTGTTAGTCTCTTCTTGTATCCGTGTATGTCGGGGATGAATAGTGCTAAAGAGTGGCTACTGTGTTGTTAGTCTCTTCTTGATTCCATGTATGTCGGGGGTGAATAGTCCTAAAGACTGGCTACTGTGTTGTTAGTCTCTTCTTGATTCTGTGAATGTCCAGGGAGAATAGTCCTAAAGAGTGGCTACTGTGTTGTTAGTCTTTTCTTGTTTCCAAGTATGTCGGGGGTGCATAGTCCTAAAGACTGGCTACTATGTTGTTATTCTCTTCTTGTTTCCATGTATGTCGGGGATGAATAGTCCTAAAGACTGGCTACTGTGTTGTTAGTCTCTTCTTGTTTCCGTGTATGTCGGGGATGAATAGTCCTAAACATTGGCTACTGTGTTGTTAGTCTCTTCTTGATTCTGTGAATGTCCAGGGAGAATAGTCCTAAAGAGTGGCTACTGTGTTGTTAGTCTCTTCTTGATTCCATGTATGTCGGGGGTGAATAGTCCTAAAGACTGGCTACTGTGTTGTTAGTCTCTTCTTGATTCTGTGAATGTCCAGGGAGAATAGTCCTAAAGACTGGCTACTGTGTTGTTAGTCTCTTCTTGTTTCCGTGTATGTCGGGGATGAATAGTCCTAAAGACTGGCTACTATGTTGTTATTCTCTTCTTGATTCCATGTATGTCCGGGGTGAATAGTCCTAAAGACTGGCTACTGTGTTGTTATTCTCTTCTTGATTCTGTGAATGTCCAGGGAGAATAGTCCTAAAGAGTGGCTACTGTGTTGTTAGTCTCTTCTTGATTCTGTGAATGTCCAGGGAGAATAGTCCTAAAGAGTGGCTACTGTGTTGTTAGTCTTTTCTTGTTTCCATGTATGTCGGGGGTGAATAGTCCTAAAGACTGGCTACTGTGTTGTTATTCTCTTCTTGTTTCCATGTATGTCGGGGGTGAATAGTCCTAAAGACTGCCTACTGTGTTGTTATTCTCTTGTTTCCGTGTATGTCCGGGGTGAATAGTCCTAAAGACTGGCTACTATGTTGTTATTCTCTTCTTGTTTCCGTGTATGTCCGGGGTGAATAGTCCTAAAGACTGGCTACTGTGTTGTTATTCTCTTCTTGTTTCCATGTATGTCTGGGGTGAATAGTCCTTCCATGTATGTCGCAGGCGAATAGTCCTAAAGACTGGCTACTGTGTTGTTATTCTCTTCTTGATTCCATGTATGTCCAGGGAGAATAGTCCTAAAGACTGGCTACTGTGTTGTTAGTCTCTTCTTGTTTCCGTGTATGTCAGGGGTGAATAGTCCTAAAGACTGCCTACTGTGTTGTTATTCTCTTCTTGTTTCCATGTATGTCGGGGGTGAATAGTCCTAAAGACTGGCTACTATGTTGTTAGTCTCTTCTTGATTCTGTGAATGTCCAGGGAGAATAGTCCTAAAGAGTGGCTACTGTGTTGTTAGTCTCTTCTTGTTTCCATGTATGTCGGGGGTGAATAGTCCTAAAGACTGCCTACTGTGTTGTTATTCTCTTCTTGTTTCCGTGTATGTCTGGGGTGAATAGTCCTAAAGACTGGCTACTATGTTGTTATTCTCTTCTTGTTTCCATGTATGTCCGGGGTGAATAGTCCTTCCGTGTATGTCGTGGGTGAATTGTCCTAAAGACTGGCTACTGTGTTGTTATTCTCTTCTTGATTCCATGTATGTCCGGAGTGAATAGTCCTAAAGACGGGCTACTATGTTGTTAATCTCTTCTTGTTTCCATGTAGTAGTAGTAGTAGTAGTAGTAGTAGTATTTTATTAGAGTCTCACTCCACGTATAGATGCATTAAAATACAAAACAAATAAATATATTACATTCAAAGTTAGCACTGTATACAAAGACCACTCAAAAAGAGTTATGAGAGACTTGTAAAAACAAAAATGTACAAATAAAAACAGTATTAATTTAATAAACATGTGCTATTATTTTGTTGTATTGTGTAATCTTGTGTGCAGTATTTTTTGGAGGATGCTGGCAGTTTTACTTATTATATCGTCATTACTCAATAAATATACAAATTTATCTTGATCATTCATACTGGAAAAAGCTGGATCATTAATTGTTGCATAGCCTATTAGTTCTTTTCGTTCGTTAAAATATAAAGGGCATTTAATTAAAACGTGAAACTCATTTTCTATTTCATTCGTGCAATTATAACACGTCCTAGCTTCAGGTGGGGGGTAATTTCGTTCAAAATGTCCAGTTTCAATTCTGATTGGTGCCACGAAAGTGCTGATCGATTACTTCTAGGCATAATTTTCTTAACATAATGCTCAGTTACAAATTTTGTTTTGAACTGTTTATAAGTTCTTAGTTTATTTCTACTACCATTTCTGCCCTCTTCTCTATTTATAATATGAAGCCATTGCTGTTCCTGTAATACAGACAGGCAAACATCTGTGTGTTCTATTATAGCCTTTCCATTAACATGGTCTCTTATATTAGTAAGATTATGCATATTTAAGTCATTATAACGATGGTATACTTCGTAGCCCCAATTTCGTTTCCCACTTACGGCCATTTCCATCATCCATAGAAACACACGTTTTGTCACTCTAGATACATCCATATTGATCAAACGACACCAGAGCCTAGTAACAGATAGCCATTGTTGGTGAGTCGGGGTTTTCCACCCCATTTCACCCTGTACTGCTGCTGATGGGGTATATTTACCCACACCTAGGACAAATCGACAGGCCCTATTATGTATGCTATTTATGACCGAATATTCCTTTGTACCCCACACAGCAGAACCATAGTTAATAATGGAGAGCACCATACCATCGTATAGTTTTGTAAAACAGTTAAAAGGCATTCCTCCATTACACTTTGTCTTAGCCATTAACAAACCCAGAGCTCTGTTCGCCGCAGTAGCTACTGCTTTTACCATCACCTTATAATCAAGATATTCAGTTAAAATCAAACCTAAATATTTATACTTATTTACGATGCATATGCTTTGGTCACCTAGTAGGAAGTCGCAAGTAGTCTCAGATATCGATGGATTACGAAAATGTACAATTTGAGTTTTGTCTGTGTTAATAGACATGCTCCAGTCATTGCACCATTTCCAGATAACATTTAGCAATGTCTGCAGTTCTTCTGCTGATTCGGCCAGCACCACAATATCATCTGCGTATGCTAACATTGTAACAATTTCGTCTCCGATCTTAACACCTTTACCCGTGCCTTTCAATTCAGCTGATAAATCGTTTATGAACATTGAACAAGATAGGTGATATAACACATCCCTGCTTAAGCCCGCATTCAACATTGAACCAGTCAGACTTTAAATTGTTGACCCTAACACAACATTTGTAATCAATATATAATGATTTCAAAGCCTCAAACATTTTCCCTTGTATGTTGAAGTTCCTAATTTTGTTCCAGAGGAAATTTCTATTGATACGGTCATAAGCTTTACTAAAATCTACGAAACATGCAAACGTTTGCTGTCAGCATTTCTTTCTAGTATTGATTATGTTTGTAATGGTAGATAGGTGGTCGAGACAACTGCGACCTGGTCTAAACCCGTTTTGCTCATCACACAAAAGGTCGTTGGCCTCTACCCACGATATAAGACGATCATTTAAAATAGAGCAGTATATTTTATACACATGGGAACTAAGCGTAATTCCCCTATAGTTCAATGGCACTCGTGGATCAGACGTACAACACTTGGGTATCGGGGTTACAATGCCCCGACGCTATGCTTCAGGAACCATGCTGTTGTTAAAACATTGATTAAATAGTTCGTAAAGGAAGTCTATGGCATTTTCATTGACCAGCGTTTCGACTGGGATGTTATCATCACCCAACGCTTTGTGTTTCTTGGCCTTGTTTAAGGCCAGGCGAATGTCCTCCTTAGAGATAGGCCCATTAAGGTGTTCATTGTGACCCAGTGAGTGGGTCTCTACCGGCGGTTGATAGTCAATTGTTTATTCGTAATTGACCGGGTTCAGCAAAGTGTGAAAGTAAGTTCTCCATTTATGTAATATCACGCTTTGATCAGTGGATGTGGAGCCGTCCTCTAGCATCACTTCCATTGGTATATCATGGATACGTTCTTGTTTTATCCCTAATTTTTCAATATGCTTCCAGAAAGCATTTGGATCATATGACGGCAGATCAAGTAGTTTTTCTTGTTGTTGATGCCAGAATTTGCGTTTGGCAGCTTGCACGTGCCTATCAAACAGTTTCTGGGCTACCTTCATTTCCGCTTTCAGGTGCGGTTTATTTTGTTCGTCGCCCTTAATCCACAATTGTTCACTTGTTGTGAGATTATTCCATAGTTGAGTAAGTTCATTTGTCCACCATTGTTTCTTGATCCGTCTGCGCTTATTACTGAGCACTGAGTGGTTTACATGGACCACTTTTTGAAGTTTATCCTCCATCACCGTTGTATGTCGGGGGTGAGGCTGGCCTCGATACGGCTCCTCTACTTCTGTTTTTTTTTCTTCCTTAATCTTGCACTGTGCTAGATAAGAACTTCCCTTTAATCGTCCGCCATGTGTTTTCAGCAGGCGAGCTGTGCTACATGCAGAACAAGGACGGTCGTGAAG
Organism: Escarpia spicata; assembly: GCA_963995525.1. Classification (NCBI taxonomy): domain Eukaryota; kingdom Metazoa; phylum Annelida; class Polychaeta; order Sabellida; family Siboglinidae; genus Escarpia; species Escarpia spicata. The sequence goes on from OZ023212.1 coordinate 33,402,914, forward strand.
TCCTCGACTGCTCCTATAGGAAGCCAGCCTCCGCCATCGACGACGACTTCATGTCTAGTTGGCAGACCAAGAAAAAAGTAAGTGTCGTCATGTGATGAACATTCTAAACTGCATTGTCTGGTGTCAGGTTAAGCCTCAGTGTATTTCTTCCCAAGATGCCTGACATTGAACAGATTCATAGGTGTAATTTTATAAAACACTGGGGCAGTGAGCAGTGTCTTACTAGGTCTTAAATTAGATCTTGCCTTATTAAGGCCTTGCAAAGGTATTAACAACAACTTTTTAAAGAGAATTCTTTAAAACGTCTTATGTTTGATTTTACCAAATTAGGCCTTATGTCATATTTCTATAAATGTGGAATGGATTGTATATCCTTGAGCGATGTACTTCATTTATTAAGTTTGATGCCACATAAATCAGTGGCTCCTATGGAGGGTGTTTGAATTAAATTAATATTGTGATGAATTTGTCATGTGGAGTTAAATGTTTGAAATATTGGTTTTACAAAGATAGTAAATCTAATGTAATAAAAGTAGTTTATCTAGTGGGTAATAACTGGAATTCAGTGTTAATAACTGAACAGTATATATTTGTTTTATCATATCTTATCTTTGTCGTATAAAACCACAAATGAAAGTAGAAATCAAGGGAATGGCACACAATGTTTTAGCCAGGATTGCAACACTTTGATATAAATTCTACTTTGGTTTGGCTGCAGACGAACCAGCTCACGCCGACCGTTGCAGTTGACGGCCAACCTGTTGACTACACGCGCCCCATACGCAGCGCCCTCTACCAACAGCTCAGTCCGGAAACCCCACAGGTGGGTAATGGAAGAAACCCCAGAGTTCAGGTTCAGTATCATTAATGTGTGATTACCAAATACCATTGATATTTGTTCACACAGTTTGTTATGTTTATTCGCTTGAGATCATTGGTGTTAGCCTACTTGGAAACATTGAAGTGTGTTGATTTTGAATCATTGTAGTTTGAACATTAATATATATGTGCACCTGGGATCGTTGATGTAACGGATGACCATTGGTGTTTGTTTACTCAGGATCATTGGTATATGCACACCGAGGATCATTGGTGTTTGTTCAATCAGGATCATAGATACATGCGCACTGAGATTTTTGATATTTGTTCACTCAGGATCGTTGTTGTATGCATACTCAGTATCATTGGTGTTTGTTTGGTGAGGATTATTGATATATGTACACTCAGGATCATTCGTGTTTGTTCACTCAAGATCATTGCTATAACCGTAGGATCATTGACAGGTGAGCACAGATCATTGGTGTTTGTTCAGTCAGGATCATTAATATTTATGCACACTGAGCATCATTGGCGTTTGTTCACTGGGGATCATTGATATAAGTGCACTGGAGATCTTTGGTATTTGTTAACTCAGGATCATTGATAAGCACACTGAGGATCATTGCCATATGTTTGTCCAGGAGCTGGGTAAGTTGTCATACAAAGAGAAGGGCTGGCCTCAGAAGGAGGAGTGTGACACCCATGTACAAAAGTTCCCAACATGGAATGAATTCCCGACTACCTATCTGCCACCAGAAAACAAAGGCTTTGAGTAAGTAACGTATACCAACTAATTGATTATATGTGACCTGCCACAGCGAACCGTGTATTAAGTTGCACGGGTCTATTCTGAACCCGAGCCAAAGCTGTTCAATATCCCATCAATTTTGTCAACTTCTAATGTCAACTTTCAATATCCAGTTTATTTTTTCCAAATACAATCCAAAACTAATAAAATATGTGCATTTACAAAAGCATGTTAAAAACAGTAGATAATATGAGTCAAAATGAACTCCTTTCTCAAGAACGTACTACATCAGTAGGCCTTTCACATGGTAGAAATAAATGGACATGTCATTCGCATATCGGCAAATTGGCTGTTATCTAGAATACACCAATATTTCAAAACCAGTCAGCAGAGTAACCATACTCTGTCAAAATTGAGGGGAATCAGGTTTGAGTGGATTTTTCTGGAAAACGAAATACACCATTTTCATGAATTTATCACACAAGGTCGGTTATAATGTTTCATATCCTGTGAACGTCTAAAGAAAATCTGTGGTTAAATTCTCCATACAGCCCGTGAAACATATTCACTGCTTACGGAAAAACTTATATGGTCTGTCCGCACATGTTTTTCCAGGGTACGCGCCCTGCTTGCTGAAGCCCAGGGGAGGATGAAGGGCGATGAGCACCCTTTGCCATGGTACCCGCCAGTCTGTGTCACCCTGGCCGGCATCCCCGAGGGCCCTCGGTCGTACGACCACATCCCGTCAATGAAGGAGCGAACCAAGATACCTCTGCGGCTGATTGATCACAGCATGAGACAGGTAAGATATACACGTTATCTCACCTGGCCCTTATAACATAGTAAAATCATAATGATAGTTTAAACATTAAAACGGTGCATTTTTACCTCTACAAGAGTTGGTGTTATTGTTTTGTTGATTGGGGAATGTCGGTTTATTTCAGGTAACGTTATCTGTTAGGAACAGTTAAAATTAAGATTTTGTTTTCAATGGTCCTAATCAACCACCAGACGATGCCGAAGAAATTGGAAACATGTCAAATATTAATAAAAAATGTCACATTCCTCAGTATTAATACTGCCACAATACTGATAATGTCAGTGTTGCTAGTGGCGCAGTGGCAAGAGGAATTGAGAGAACCTGGGTTCACATGCTGTGCTGCGATTTCATCCTCCTTCTGTCTTAGCATGTCACTTTAACCAAACTTCTGACCCATTTTCTCTCTTGCTTACTTATTCTTGTGTGAGTTGGTTGACCTCTTGTGGCGTGGACAATGAGGTATCAATGACTGCGTGTTGTGTTGAAGACGCTGCTTGATATGGTTGAGAAGAAAGACATCACGGAGGAGGAAGTGGGTCAGCGTATCCTCACTGCTCTCAAACAGGTACGCTTATGTAGATCACACTTTGAACTTCTAGTTTAGTTTATTTACTTTGCTAATCAAAAAGTTGAATAAGAGAAATTGAGCTGCTGAGTCAGGGCCTATTCTAGTGTTACATGTCAACAAAAAGCACCAACCCCTCTTCTTGCAACGATTGCCCTGACACTGTGACTCACACTACTTAACAGTAATAGTTGCTGTTTGCCTACGTCAAAATCAAAATGATGCACATTGCCTCCATCAAGCTTTGCCTTGCCAACAATGTTTGCATCAGTAATATTTGTGCATGCCATTACTAGTGCGGCAAGACATCTGCAAAATCAACCTTTCCCCCTGCAGTTATCACTTGAACGACTTTGCCTTATGTTTTTGTCAAAGAATTTGCTGCAAGAACGTATACGACAGAATTTCCAAATGCTCCATGTGACCAGCATCCATTCTTGATGACTTGTGTATCCCTCGCAGTGCCTATTGAACAGTGTGAATTCTGCTTCAGAAAATTGGTCCGAGTTGGATCCTGTACAACCTGGCTGGGCTGTACTGGCGTATCCTGGGCAACAACTACCACGGCATCGAGTGTATCCGTCGCTCCCTCTACTTCGCTCCCGACTGCTACAAGGACATCCCCCTCGTGAACCTCGCAAACATCCTCTACAAGTGGGGGCGGGTGGATGACGCAATCACCGTCATGAGAGACGCAATCTCGGTGAACCCCCTCGAGGTAGGTTGTCGTTGTATTTGTCGTTCACACTGTATTTGCTGGTAACACAAGTTGTCAGATGCGGGCTGTGGACTTGTCCAATTATACTTGTGCTGGTATGACACTGTCTTGTACGAGTACAGCTGTGTGCAGTTTGCAAAGGTGAAATCTGTATATTAATGTGCTAACTTTGTAGCGTTTTAAGTGCATCACCTCCAAGGTGCCGAGGTTCACTCGCCTCTTTCTAATTGTGTATTTGTTTCCGTAGACCATTGGCCTCTTATCTACCAACTGGTGATGTATTTAATTTAAAAAAAACAAGGATAATTATTTAGATTTATTTATTTACATGTTTTCTACTTGACAGAATTGAGTGGTGATAAACATGGCTATGCCATAAATAGGTAGTTTGTTATTCAATAAATGGGCATAATTTAATAAAAAAAGGTTGCATTGTCCCACTGTACATGTGCTACTGTGCTATCGTTTAGTACAATTACAGCTGCAGCAATTCGCAAAGGCTCAGTTTGTGTGTACAATTGCCATTGTTAAAATGCAAAATTTAAGATTATACTACCGGTATATTTGATATAAAAAATTGATATGTTTCCCTTCAGCCGGAGTCTCACTTCTTCCTCGGCAACTTGCTGGCGGCGAAGAACAACCTTAGCGGTGCCGTGGAGCACTATGAGCAGGCGCTGAGACAGAGTGCCATCCACAAGGACTCCTTCTCCATGCTGCGTGTCACTCGCTGCTACCAGAAGTTCCACCAGTCCGCCCAGAGTCAGGCAGCTAGTCCCAGGCCCAAGCAGCCATGTGTGAACAAGGAGAACACGGACAGTCATGTCATCTGCAAGCAGGTAGGGGGTGTTTGCCAAACATTCTTCATGATAGTTCATTTCTATGCAAATTAGTTCTTTTAAACATCCAATATGTGAGTTTACCTTGTAGAGGCTTCCGTTGATGTGACACACCAACTTCATCAGTACATGTGATGTATGACGTCATTGTACATGTGAGATAGTTTGTAATTCTCGTTTTTTTGGTGTCCTGGCCTTTCGGATCCATATGGCTTATTTTATTTGCCGCGTTCTTCTGTTGGCTTCCTTGTCCACTATTTTCACTTCTTCCGCGAGAAATGCACGAGGAGCGAGAAAAAAGACCAATGTTGACCATCAACAAATCCGCCCTCACAGACCATGCAACAGCGCAAAATCATATCATAGATTGGGAGGGAGCGATAACTTCTTGTCAGCAGCCTCCCCTCTCCATCTTTCATACTCACTTGATCGTCTCATGTCACCCCTCACACAGTCCTCCCATCTCGGTTGTGGCCATCTCCTGTGTCCTTGGTGTTGTTTCACCTCTGCTCTCTTTGCACGTTTGCCTGCATTTGTCCTTGTCAAGTGGCCTGCCCATCTCATCCGGCTTCTCACCAGTCTTCCTGTTAGACTGCATTCCAACATAACCTCTTTCCTCAGGTCAGTCATCCTTCTTAGCAGGTGTCTGTAGTGAGCCTGTTGGTTCACCGTTTGCCTACGTGACAATCGTAATGATACATGTGACCTGCAATTTTTGCCTACTGTAAATGTTTACATATGCAGATTAGATTACAAACATGACATGCACTAAATCAATCTTTCCTGTGTGCAGTTCTCATTTTAAAACTTTGCCCTTTGTTTTTTGTCACAGAGAAAAACATTTGTAGCCAGAATTTTACGAGACTACAACAGAATGTCCGACAGCGCATATTCGACAGAGTTTCTTCAACGACACTAGTAACAGTGTGTTTGATTGGTTTAGCAGGCAATATAGTGTGACCCGACCAATCGGATTAATTGTTCCTTGAAAGAAATGCATCCGATCAGATGGGTGACATAATGTGCCAGAAAATCAGACTATTAATTGCTCATTTAAAAGGGCCTGGAAAAAAGCATCCTTCTCATAATTTGATAATCTCAGGGTCTTTGGTGCATGAGCACAGTCGTGTATTTGTTACATTAGTCGTGAGCAAGCCAAACTGACAGGTGTGATCAGTGGGGAGATCTGGTAATGTTGGAAGTGTAGATCAATGCATCGTATGAATCGTTGTTTGTAGAAGAAGGGCAAAGAGTCTTGTGTAGTCGAGACGCCATCCCAGGTGTGCAAGACTTGCAAGCAGATCTGTGCCATCACTCCGATGAAGGCTGGCAGCTGCGGCAGTGCCAAGTCAGACACGGTCTCGGCAGTACATAGTGAGTTACTGTTTCACACAACTTGAGTTCTGTGTCTTGCTGTTTTGGTATTTCTTGAAGTATTTTCTAATATATGGAAATGAATGTAGACACTGAGTTATAAATGCATGGTCTCATTTCACTGTTCTGAGAAAAGAGTAATCAGTTGTTTATGTCATGGGCAAACATCAAACAATAACCAAAGTTGTGAATTATTTGTTTTTATTGTATTAACACTTACTTGCATTGACCCAAAACGATGACTTTTGTTTCCCTTTAATTTGTTACTACAGTCGCGCCTCGTTATAACGCGCCCCGTTATAACGCGGATTCGGTTATAACGCGGTTGGTCGTGGACCTCGCATTTCTGCCAGCAGGGGGAAAATGGGTGCTATGACAAACTATATTAACACGGTAATAACTGTCAATTGTTTTGTGTGAAGTTATCCCCGTCTTTGTCCACGACATGTGTATATTTGAAAGACTAGTTGGGTGCAACTATTCTGCACTGCCAATGCTATCAAAGGTATAAGTTTCTTTGACTATAATTATGGTCAATTTTAACTTTAGGAACAGTAAATGTGGAGCAAAGTATTGTTTGTTTTGCGCCGACATCAAATGAATCGCGGCTTGTAAAGTGCAATTGAAATTCACAAATACTCCTTGCTTAAGAATGGGTAAAATACGTTTTAATACAGCTTAGTAGGCAAGATCAGTAAGCTAACATTGCATAACAAATATTAGCTTTTCGCTGCGATGAACGCAAAGCTACTGCCTGTACTGGTGTGCAAAAATATTAATTCGTCAACCGCATATGAATTGGTGAATCGTATTATTGTTCGGCACGGTAAATGTGCTTTCTAAATTGGTATTTTGATATTTATTGAAAGACGAAGTTAAGCCAATTGTGAGCGTACTTATAACTTTAAATCCTTAATCAACTCTAACACAGCGTTTGTCAAATCATTTGCGTATTCGGCTGCTGAGTGCAAGGTCATTATTTTAGATCTTACGTCAGCGGTACCATATTATCGTTCAGTTGACCGTGGCTTGTTGGTTCGTTGTTTATTCAACAGTGTCCAACAGTGTATGACATTTAAACAGAATACACATTGACGTTGGCTGGCAGTTTAATAAGCTTCATAAACTGTGTATAGACTGCGCAACGCGCACACTTTGGCTTCGATGGCGTTCTTCGTGCAGCAGCGGTGTCAGTCGTCGTCGTAGCGCCCCTGACGGCAGATACGGGAACGGGAAAATTATAATTTTATTTCAGAAAAATGTTTCAATGACGGCACACGCTTAAAAGTTTACAAGGAGGAGAACGATTGTTTGTTTAGTGGTGGTTGTTGACGGTGATGCTGTCTTACAGAGACGGGAGACAAGCAGCCGACAGTGGTGGCGGGGGATCAGTGTGACGGAGCCAACACTTTCAGTCCCCTTTCAGACACGGTCGGACCCAACCCGCTCAGTGAGTATATCTGTCCTCTTAACCGTGAAACACTGTACATGTATTTAAAAAGGTAAGTTCTTATATAGCTCAGTATCCAGTCATTAGGACCACACAAAGCTCTTTATATTTTACTCCCTAACTGACCTGTTCAATCAAACACCATCGTGACTTTTCTGGGAAGCATTCAGGCATGCTGCATTTACTGCACAAAGACTATTCATACACAAATATTCACTGCTGTCTATAACCAGGTACTCATTCATACCGCTGTTTGCAGCAATGTAAATTACTCATCGTACAGTGCAAACAAGTGTGCCAGGTCCAAAAATGTGTATCCATCTAAAACATTTTATAGACACCCGATGATTTCTTAATCCTATCACATATTGTGATCGATACATTGATCGAAAGCATGAACATTGATCGAAAACATGAACAATCAATCGTCAACGAAATTGATTAATCTGAACAACACAAGTATCAATAGGAGTCGGTGTTTGTTTAAACTGTTAACTAAGTTGAAATATCTGGCTATTGTTGCACTCTGCTGATGTCCATGAATATTATCTGCCATGTTCTTTAATGAAATTCCCCAACACTTTTTCCTCCATGACTAAGCATGTGAGTCTGACAACTTGTCTGGAAGCAAACAGTCCTGTTTGTGCGGTCGCAGTCTTCTTTGTGTGATTGGTTGAATTAACATAAATCTTATTTAGATGAGCAACGCATATGGAGTCATTAATAGATGCACTAATTTGATTAAAAACAGGCCAAGAATAGAGGATGATATGGTCATATTACTTTCTGTTAATGTCACAGTTCACGTCACTCTTTCTTCATGTCACTGTGCATTCGTGTTACATGTATGTTCACGTACCGGTATATATGCATGCCATCATTCATGTCACCATTCAAATCACTGTATGTTCATGTTATCATTCAAATCACTGCTGCATGTCACTATGTTAATGTCACAGTTTTTATTTTCACTTTGTTCATGTCATTGTTCACATCACCATTCAGGTGACTGCTGTATGTCACTATGTTCATGTCACTGTCCATATCACTGTATGTTCATGTCACCATTCACCTCACCATTCAAGTGACTGTTGTGTGTCACTATGTTCATGTCACTGTCCATATAACTGTATTTTCATGTCACTATTCACTTCACCATTCAAGTGACTGCTGTATGTCACTATGTTCATGTCATTGTCCATATCACTGTATGTTCATGTCACCATACAAGTGATTGCTGTGTGTCACTGTGTTCATGTCACTGTCCATATCACTGTATGTTCATGTCACCATTCACCTCACCATTCAAGTGGCTGCTGTGTGTCACTATGTTCATGTCACTGTCCATATCACTCTATGTTCATGTCGCCATTCACCTCACCATTCAAGTGACAGCTGTATGTCCCTCACAGTGGACCCAAACTTCAACAGTAAGTTGGATGACATCAGTGAGCACTACCGCCAGGCTGGAGTGTGCTCTGGGGAGGACTGCCAGCGTCTCATGATAGAGGTGAGTTGACAACACAACCGCCCTTACTACTGCTGCTTCATAACACCAGCAGCCACGCATTGCTAGTACATGTAATGCTTAACATCTCCCCAGGTCACTGCCACGGGCTATGGTCCTGTAGCGGTGTTGGTGGACTGGTAGATGCGTATCATGGGCTTGCCTAGTGGGCGTTAGTGGTTTCGGTTGACTTGATGAAGTGTTTCAGGAAGCTAATCTGCATTCCTCTGTGAATAGGGGATAGAAATGATTAATAATAACATTTGTTTTAATTTATTAATAATCACATTAACGCCATATTGATAAGAATTTCGACAGAGCGTTCATCACTTTAAGTTTCTGTTAATAATTTGTCCAGGTAATCACCTTTAAAGTGAAATAAATACTACATTAATTGTATTCTGTATTTGATTATCCAACCAGGCTGCTGGCTACTAGAATCCAGTTAGATGTGTGCAGATATCCCTTGTCAGGTCTCAGTAGTTTGCCCTTGGAGAAAGAGGCTGGTGTTGCATCATGGGTGGTTTGGTTTCGCCAGAGTCTGCAGTACTGATTCATTGTTTCCTGCTTTGCTTTGTCATCTGGATTAGGCATAGTCCAATGCCCCATAGATCTTAGGATATGAAACTGAAATGCGTATCTGCTAGACAGGTGTGTCTGGGACATGCCATCTACCTGTCGCCGTAAAGTAGCAGAAGACATGTATTCCACATAATTGATTAAGTATGTTTTCTGCCTGCTGGATATTTGCCTGTCCAATCTCTGACCATTGACTGTGTGTTGTGTCCACTCATGGTCAAAGTGTCATTGTATACAGCAGTGCTTGGTGAGAGAATTGCAGATGTGTACACATTTGTTTTTGGCCAAATGTTTTCCCTGCTGCTGCTTTGAAAGTGTGTATCTGTGGACTCGTGTGAGAGGAAAACTGCTGAAGTGTAAATGTTTGCAGTGCAACATAAACTATTGCTGAACTGAAAATATTTGTGTGTCAGTGAAAATAAAACTACAAGGATGCACCCTTTGTTAAGGAGAGACACTGCAGCTAAAATTACATTTTTTGACAAAAATATTCAAAATGTGATTCTTCTGTATTCTGATAGCATTTTATGTTATAACATTTACATACCTCTAAGTAACTTATATTCATGGATAAAGTATGCTTCTGTCATGCAATAAATCCCATTACCGAATCTTTGACAACCATTTAAACCCGTTTGTTAAACCAGTGTTTTTCCAATTTGGAAACATCATATCTTTAGAAGTAATGATGCTACATTAATTACATTTTAACTGATGCGTTCCTTGCTAACTTCTCTAAGCAATGTCGTGGAGATGTTTTTTAATTTAATTTTTAGTTATATGCTATTTTTATTATGATCAGTATGATCATAATAAAAATATGGATTTTTTACCAACAAAATTTAAACATATTTTTAAATATTAAATAATGACAATACATAAAATATCTCTTCAACATTGCGTAGAATGAGGTGTTGTAAATAAAAACTAGAAAGAATTACATTGAATTCTGCATTATTGGAGGAGGTTTCCAAATTATTTTCCTTCTCTGGTGGCCATCTTTGATTGTTGCCACGGAAATGGGGGGTCTGGCAGAAAAATATTTAATATATTTTATTCAATAAGACATACTCTACAACTTGGGCATAAAGCATTGCATTAATAGTGCATTAAAAAAAATGTTGTATCTAGCTGCCATATCTATCCTCAAGGCTAGACACGGCAGGTACATAAGATTATTTTTTAATTTGTGCAAACTGTTCAAATTTGTTTGCCCAGTGTGTAGAATGGATCATACTGAATTGGCCAGACCCCCATTTCCGTGATAGCAAACAAAATGGCTGCCATTTTGAGCAAATATTGGCAAATTTGGAAATACTGCCATTCTTTTTTTAGCATATATAATTATAATTCTTGCAGATCCATGTTATGTAAACATTCTATTGTGAAATTATCAGAGCATTTTACAAAATGTTTTGTTTTAATTTTTTAAAGAATTTGTAAAGGTTTTTGGCAACAAAGATAATTATATCTTTCAAACTATTGATGATTTTCAAAAAGTGGTCGATCATTTCACACAGCAGTGTCTGCTGAAGGCAACACTGAAAACCTAATTTGAATATAGCATAATTACTCCCAGAGATATCTTGTTTCCAAATTTGAGAAAAAATGTTTTTTGAGAAAATGGCCGTCAAAGATTGCATAAATGGATTTGATTACTTGACATCGGCATGGTTGATCCATGACTAAAACTCACTCAGAGGTGTGTAATTGTTACAAACATGAACTTTAGTGATAGTATGCATACAAAGGTATCATAATCTGGCAGAAAACCATTTTACGTGACTGTTATACAATATTATAAAATGCAGATTGGGATGTTATTAAACACATTAGATAAGCCTAGCTGTTCCAGTCATCACAACGAATAATAATTTATCAAATTAAAAAGACAAATTAGAATATGTATCTTAAACAAATGTTTGTACAAATAAACTGATTGCATATTTCAAATTCAAAGGAAAAATATATGTATTATGATTGCAATTGAAAAATAAAAAACACCAAACGACAAAAGATAGTGTTACCGAACGAAGCCTGGGTAATTGAGGCTATTTTGTTGCGTTTGAATAATTACTTTAATGCAACAAACAACACAAGTCCAATGTAGCAGAGAATCGAAATTGGCCAAATGAATGACGTTTATTTATAGAAGTTGGATTGCTTATCGTGCAGCCAGTTTGGGAATGACATTAATAGGAATGTGAGCTCTAAAATCCAAACCTGATATGACACTGAACCCTTGTACAGTGTCAGCCTTCCGGTTTCTCAGATTCCACATTCCTACAATCTTGACAATAACAATATATACATGATTCGTCCCTACCTTGTAATGGACTAAAAAAAACACTACCTGGGGGGTACATGTATAACTCTCTGTCAATTGCATAAAATCTATTATGCAACTTGTTGATTTGCATAAATCATATAATATTAACTTTTTGAAACTAGATTCACAAATACTTTTAACCCATTTACAATTAAGCTTGTGCAGAGGAGATACAGCCAGTTCCTGACCATAAAAAATATTAAACAATGTTTTGTCAGCATCAGAAAATGACATGTCTATTTAAAATGGGTGTAACTTTATTATTTCCCATTGCACTTTTAAATGTGATATCAGTAGAAAGCAGATTAAAATAAACTCTCTAGTTACATTGGCCAATTTGACGTTTGGTAACAATGTGGGCCGGCGTATGGCAAAACATTTTCCAACAAATTCAAATCACAAATGTGAGTTGACTTGTGACTTTACTATTCGTGAGATATTTTCTCCATGAGCAAACTGATTTTATTTTATACACCATTCTTTCCAGAAACAAAGGCATAACAATTGTTTACGTATCTTGGATAATAATCTTGTTATGTATAATTGTGGTGTACTACCGCCACGGGAATCTATTAAAATGCAAAATATTGCATCAGTTAGCATGTCTGGGCATCAGCCTCATTATTATTAGGATGGAGTAAATTTGACGATCTTTGTTTTCAAATTGCAAGGTGTTTTTTTCAATGTCATATAACCAATCTACGGTGCTGATTTGGTGATTTCCCCAAATATACTGACATCAGTCAATGTCAGTCAGCCAATAGTCATCCGTGACGCTACTGTCCGGAGTTTCCACGGCAAGTGAAGTCTATAGACGTAGTGGCGTTGACATAGGTCCCGTATTATATCTGTGACTTCATAGATATCGAATGGAGTCGCTATATCGAAGGTATCGACGCTATGGAAAGTATCGAAGTATCGAGCCAGCACTCACTACTTACAGTTTTATACCCGATATATCGAAGTATTGCGATATCACAAAATACCGGTATCGAACTTTCACAAGTATTGTGATACTTCGATATATCGAGTATCGAACCAGCACTAACCCTTACTACCCCAAATCATAATTTCTATCTATAGAAACTTTCTGGAAAACTCTCGAGATGCTTTCATCTGTAATCATTGGCAGTCAGTCCCTTGCTCTGGTGAAGACTTGTGCATCCTGGTTCGTGATATTGTTCTTCTGTTTAGTTGCACATGTGACCTTGGGTGCCTGAGGGATTTTGCGCAAAAGGAGTTTTATTATTATCAGTAATAAAGAAGTTTTAATATTATTAGTATTTCGTTATCATGTTTTCTTATTGGTATATTTCAGAGTTTGAAATTAAACTCGACAAAGTTGCTAAGAATTTAAGTCAGATTGTATTGGCAACATGAATAGGTTAGCATGCAACAAAACTAGTACTAATTGATTGTTGGCAGCTCCGATATGTTAAATAATTTTATTTTTTTGCATATTGAGATAAACTATATTATAATTGACACACTCAATAGTGCTTTTAATACCATTCCTTTTATGGCTATGCCAGGTTTAGGATGGTTTATCCTACGACAGGGTTTTGTCCCAGGGTGGTAGTTGTTACATTTCCCACTAGGGAAAGCGTGCCAAGCGTGAAGTAATGTATGTTGGTCGTCGCCGAGTTGCAGTGTGACACGCCAGTGAGGGACGTAGCGACGGGAAACATCCACATTTGGTCTCACCGCAAGCTTCTCTACAAGCAACCTCCTACCTTAGCTGAGCTAGAGAGCTGCATGGTAACTAGGCCCATCTCCTCTTTCTGCATGGCTACCGGCACCCTGGCTGAGGGCTAGGAGCATCCTTGCTCTGGGCTAGCACCACACTGGCTCCGGGCTAGGAGCACCTTTGCTGTGGGCTAGCAGCTCCTTTGCTCTGGGTAACGGCTCCTTTGCTCTGGGTTAGGAGCTCCTTTGCTCTGGGCAAGAAGCTCCTTTGCTCTAAGCTAACGGCTCCTTTGCTCTGGACTAATGGCTCCTTTGCTCTGGGCTAGCAGCTGTGTTGCTCTGCAGATTTTTTACTCTGATTATTCTGAAGATTTTCTTGTATTCCAAGCTTGTCAGTAACATGCTGTTATGCTATGCAGCGATGTTTTCATTTTTCCACCACCGCAACTTAGTTTGACTGGCTGCTGCTTCGCTTGAGTGCTGTCCTTTCATCCACTTCTGTAGTCTACTTTTGCAGTGCTTGAATCATATGTCACTCTGTCTTTTTGTTTGTTTGTAACATTACTAACCACCTTAGTAGTGACCAATTGATCACACTTATGCCTGTGTACTTGACACATTTGGGAATGTCTGTTTATGAGTTTGTTTATCGGTTGTTTCAAGGTAGGTAATACATGTATTCTTAAATAACAACTTGATAGTCAGGAGACATGAGAGTTCAAATATCGACAGTTTCTCTGTGCACACCGTGTGTGGTCTCTTGTTTTTCTCATTCACTGCACCAGTATGTATTTTTGATCTAATTTTTATAAATATGAACAAGTCACAGTGGTCATGCTATGGTTTTAAAAATGGATATAAAAAATTGGGAGCTCGGCACAAACATCGAAACTGGGATCCTGTTTATTTTAGACATTAAAGGGAATAAAAACATATATTGCTTGAATTCATGTTAAATTACATCCTGCTATCTATTTCCACGACCACCAAGCCAAAAAAATCAATGAATTAGAAATTCCACATTTTATACTGTGCATCCGGACATTTTCGAATATGCATATTTTTGGTGCGCTTTTCAGGATGCCGAGATGTGACGTCACTTATGACTCCAACTCGCATCAGGCCGACCCTTTCCATGCATTCAGAGCATGTTTACAAGTACAGCTTTTGGGTCGAAACGAGCGTCAGAATGAGTTATTGTGCAACATTCCGACGTAATACAAACACTAGTGATCATAGAGGAACAAGCAGTTATCTTACGGTTCCACATCAATTGAATTTTATTCAAAACAACGAATGCGAATGGGCCTACAAGTCGACTAGGTTTTGCCAAGCTTGGGCTCGTTTTCAGAATAATTATATCGAATGCAACCAACGGGAGATAATCTACACCAATAAACATACATAGCAAACATGTATTGTATCCAGCTACATAAAGTAACGTGTATAATATCATAATATCACTACAATATCGATATATGAAGGAGTTGTACAATTTATCATAACATCTTAAATCAGTCAGACAGTTTCCGCTGGTCCCGCTAGCTTAGTGGGTAGGCGCATTATTTTACAATCGGGCGAAGCCGGTTCAATCCTGACAGCATGCAAACTATTGATTTTCTTTACACTTTTTTGTTTATGTTTTCACGAAGTAATATAAACACAATTATTTTATACTATAATGTACTGTTTGTAAATAATTCTTATTTTTTTAGTAATTATTTATTCGCCAAAAAAATGAAAATATGGTCATTATATAACGATGTTTCTAAATTTTATTTATCCAAACAAATATAATGTAATGGATATATAATTTATTAATTGTAAATATATTGTACGGTAATATAGTGTAACTATATATGTGAAAACATATCGTGATCTGTCTGGATAAATACAATTTAGAAACATCGTTATATATAATGACCATATTTTCATTTATGCAAGCACCAACACAAGTCAAGAATAGTGATGAAAGAAGGCCAAATGAATGACGTTTAAGAGATTAAGTTAGAGAGAGAAATGTGGGCTCTACATCCCAAGGCCAGTGACTGAGCTCATACTAGTCTCCTGTCCCTCAGGTTGACAGAGCCCACATTTCGGCATATACCACATTAGCAGTATTGTTATAGATATATACAACATCATTACTACTGTAATCACAGTAGACCTTAGGCACCGTACCGTACTAACCAAGCACACCATTCATTCACCTAACTATAATCCCAACTACCTGCTGAAGAGTTACATTATATCAAGATTTAGCCTAAACCTATAAGTGGGGCCATTACGCCACCGGTCACCAAAACATGTGACCACCCCACTACAATATAACCTGTCATGTTGAAAAAGAATGCAAAACGACCTCAAGCAATCCTGATATATTTCTTAAAGGCATCTGATGTCCATCTGCCCGCCGCCCTGATCTGTGCATCAGATTCACCTCGCAATGCTGCCGCAGTGGCTGCCCCAATGCGAAAACTGTGTCCCTTAAACGCACTAGTGTGATAGCCACAGAATACCAGTAACTGTTTCAGCGACACATCAAATTCTCTACGTAGCATTGGGGAGCCATCTGGGTATGCAAACAGCAAGGCTTGTCCGATACCTCTAGCCTACCTAAACTCCCGAAGGAAAGAAGCCAGGTAGATAGTTGTCCCTGTAAGGCTTTCGCCTTTAACCTGGAGAGATTGGGGACCTTGAAGAGCACTGTGTTTAAAACGCCGGAAAGAAATTGTAACTAAGTCACCAGATAGCAAAACATCACCCACACGCAAACAACCTTGTACCATACTCCGTGACCGAGGCACCATTTCTCCTATGCGCAAGTACGCCTTAAAAGCAAGGACCATCATGGCACGGAGCATGAGGCACTTGTATCGGGATGAGAACACCGTGGGTAATGCCTGGACCAGGCGCGCAAGCACAGGCAGAGTGATAGGCAGACGGACATCAGGGACAGCTCCGATACTTCTAACACCAGCTAACACTTTAGAGACTGCAAAGCAATGTGACGGGTCAGCAAAACCCTTACTTTTATGGAAATATGCCACAGCCGAGACTGTGGACACAATGGATGCCGGAGCGGATCCATCAGCATGCAGGTGAGCAATGAACAACAACATCATGGGTACAGAAACAGGCAACATAGTGGGGAGAGATAAAGAATCATGAAACGTTATCAACTTCTTCCATGCCCGCTCGTAATGCAGCCGAGACGATGGTGCAAGAGAGGCCTGCATTAATGTGGTTAAAGACTCCCTAAGCCGGCTGGGGACATGCTGTACGGGATGTCTACCGGGCTGGTGTTCGCCCATGGCGCCAGTTCGTGGAAATCTCCCACCTGGAAAAAATGTGTCGACAGTGGCCCATGGTGCATCAGCCGCGACCGGCTGCGGGGGCACCGCACAGCCTGGCTCCGCTGCTGTAGGCAGAAGTGGGACCGCACGTCTCCATTCCACCTCCGGCGCGTCTGCCGAAACAACTTGTGCGGCGCTGCCCATGGCAGCTGGCGCAGCTGACACCACCGGGGTTGGACGCAATGCCTGCACCATGGCATGGATTTCCCCTAACATTCGTTCGGAGGCGATCACGTGACGTTCAATGTCCTGCTCCCAGGCACTACGCGACACGACAGGTCCATACGTGGTGTCCACCACAGCCCGAAGTCCTGGCGCATCCGCAAAGTTCTGTGGCACGGCACACTGTGGAGGGGGACGTCCCATCGACACAGGTGGAGACGAGGTGGGAGCCGGGGTTGGCACTGTACGGCCCGAAGTGAATTGCGACGTGGCGGACGGCCGCGTCCTCGGGGTGCTCTGGCTGGAGGCATGCTGCAAACACAATAGCACCTCAGAAGATAGATAAACTTTACAACAACGATAAAACGCAGCAAACATGAAACAGCAAAAAACTCAGCCTGGCAACCTTGCACTGAAACGCCACCTTAACTACCCAAGCAGAGCACCAATACTGGACACGCCCCAACCATGCCTCTACATTTCGAAATAATACCCATAGCTGACTATGCAGGAAAACGGCCCCGAAACCAACAGTGTATAGGAACATAGAGGTTCGGTAAAGCAACCATGGTATCAAATTGCCCAAGCACTGTGTTGATATGCAAAAAACTGCAGCCGCAGCAAAACAGTGACACAAGCACTACAATGCATATCAACACAGACCCGACAAAAAACCAGCTGTGTTATGAAATTGCCCCAAGCACTGTGTTGATATGCAAAAAACTGCAGCCGCAGCAAAACAGTGACACAAGCACTACAATGCATATCGACACAGACCCGACAAAAAACCAGCCGCGTTATAAAATCGCCCAAGCACTGTGTTGAAATGCAAAAAACTGCAACCGCAGTAATACAGTGACACAAGCACTACAATGCATATCAACACCGACCCGACAAAACCTGTTGTGCTACAAAATTGCCCCAGCACTGTGTTGATATGCAAAAAACTGCAACCGCAGCAAAACAGTGACACAAGCACTACAATGCATATCAACACAGACCCGACAAAAACCTATTGTGCTACAACATTGCCCAAGCACTGTGTTGACATGCAAAAAACTGCAGCCGCAGCAAAACAGTGACACAAGCACTACAAGGCATGTCAACACAGACCCGACAAAAACCAGCCGTGTTATAAAATTGCCCAAGCACTGTGTAGATATGCAAAAAACTGCAACCGCAGCAAAACAGTGACACAAGCACTACAATGCATATCAACACAGCTCCGACAAAAGCAGCCCGTTATAAAATTGCCCAAGCACTGTGTTAATATGCAAAAAACTGCAACCGCAGCAAAACAGTGACACAAGCACTACAATGCATATCAACACAGACCCGACAAAAACCTGTTGTGCTACAAAATTGCCCAAGCACTCTGTGACATGCAAAAAACTGCACCCGCAGCAAAACAGTGACACAAGCACTACAATGCATATCAATACAGCTCCGACAAAAGCAGCCCGTTATAAAATTGCCCAAGCACTGTGTTAATATGCAAAAAACTGCAACCGCAGCAAAACAGTGACACAAGCACTACAATGCATATCAACACAGACCCGACAAAAACCTGTTGTGCTACAAAATTGCCCAAGCACTCTGTGACATGCAAAAAACTGCAGCCGCAGCAAAACAGTGACACAAGCACTACAATGCATATCAATACAGCTCCGACAAAAGCAGCCTGTTATAAAATTGCCCAAGCCCTGTGTTAATATGCAAAAAACTGCAACCGCAGCAAAACAGTGACACAAGCACTACAATGCATATCAACACAGATCCGACAAAAGCAGCCTGTTATAAAATTGCCCAAGCACTGTGTTGATATGCAAAAAACTGCAACCGCAGCAAAACAGTGACACAAGCACTACAATGCATATCAACACAGATCCGACAAAAAACCAGCTGTGTTATGAAATTGCCCCAAGCACTGTGTTGATATGCAAAAAACTGCAGCCGCAGCAAAACAGTGACACAAGCACTACAATGCATATCGACACAGACCCGACAAAAAACCAGCCGCGTTATAAAATCGCCCAAGCACTGTGTTGAAATGCAAAAAACTGCAACCGCAGTAATACAGTGACACAAGCACTACAATGCATATCAACACCGACCCGACAAAACCTGTTGTGCTACAAAATTGCCCCAGCACTGTGTTGATATGCAAAAAACTGCAACCGCAGCAAAACAGTGACACAAGCACTACAATGCATATCAACACAGACCCGACAAAAACCTATTGTGCTACAACATTGCCCAAGCACTGTGTTGACATGCAAAAAACTGCAGCCGCAGCAAAACAGTGACACAAGCACTACAAGGCATGTCAACACAGACCCGACAAAAACCAGCCGTGTTATAAAATTGCCCAAGCACTGTGTAGATATGCAAAAAACTGCAACCGCAGCAAAACAGTGACACAAGCACTACAATGCATATCAACACAGCTCCGACAAAAGCAGCCCGTTATAAAATTGCCCAAGCACTGTGTTAATATGCAAAAAACTGCAACCGCAGCAAAACAGTGACACAAGCACTACAATGCATATCAACACAGACCCGACAAAAACCTGTTGTGCTACAAAATTGCCCAAGCACTCTGTGACATGCAAAAAACTGCAGCCGCAGCAAAACAGTGACACAAGCACTACAATGCATATCAATACAGCTCCGACAAAAGCAGCCTGTTATAAAATTGCCCAAGCCCTGTGTTAATATGCAAAAAACTGCAACCGCAGCAAAACAGTGACACAAGCACTACAATGCATATCAACACAGATCCGACAAAAGCAGCCTGTTATAAAATTGCCCAAGCACTGTGTTGATATGCAAAAAACTGCAACCGCAGCAAAACAGTGACACAAGCACTACAATGCATATCAACACAGATCCGACAAAAGCAGCCTGTTATAAAATTGCCCAAGAACTGTGTTGATATGCAAAAAACTGCAACCGCAGCAAAACAGTGACACAAGCACTACAATGCATATCAACACAGACCCGCCAAAAACCTGTTGTGCTACAAAATTGCCCAAGCCCTGTGTTGATATGCAAAAAACTGCAACCGCAGCAAAACAGTGACACAAGCACTACAATGCATATCAACACAGACCCGACAAAAACCTGTTATGCTACAAAATTGCCCAAGCACTGTGTGACATGCAAAAAACTGCAGCCGCAGCAAAACAGTGACACAAGCACTACAATGCATGTCAACACAGACCCGACAAAAACCAGCCGTGTTAAAAAATTGCCCAAGCCCTGTGTTGATATGCAAAAAACTGCAACCGCAGCAAAACAGTGACACAAGCACTACAATGCATATCAACACAGACCCGACAAAAACCTGTTGTGCTACAAAATTGCCCAAGCACTCTGTGACATGCAAAAAACTGCAGCCGCAGCAAAACAGTGACACAAGCACTACAATGCATGTCAACACAGACCCGACAAAAACCAGCCGTGTTAGAAAATTGCCCAAGCACTGTGTTGATATAATGTTTCTAAATTTTATTTATCCAAACAAATATAATGTAATGGATATATAATTTATTAATTGTAAATATATTGTACGGTAATATAGTGTAACTATATATGTGAAAACATATCGTGATTTGTCTGGATAGATACAATTTAGAAACATCGTTATATATAATGACCATATTTTCATTTTTGTGGCGAATAAATAATATAAAAAAATATATTTACAAACAGTGCATCATAGTATACTAAATTATTTGGTTTATATTACTTCATGAAAACATAAACAAAAAAAGTGTAAAGAAAATCAATAGTTTGCATGCTATCAGGATTGAACCGGCGTCACCCGATTGTAAAATAAATGGCATGAAACCAACGCGTCTACCAACTGAGCTAGCGAGACCAGCGGAAACTGTCTGACTGATTTAAGTTGTTATGATAAATTGTACAACTTCTGCTTCATATATCGATATTCTAGTGATATTATGAGATTATGCACATTACTTGATGTAGCTGAAAACAATATATGTTTGCTATGTATGTTTATTTGCGTAGATTATCTCCCGTTGGTTGCATTCGATATAATTATTCTGAAAACAAGCCCAAGCTCGGCAAAATCTAGTCGACTTGTAGGCCCATTCGCATTCGTTGATTTGAATAAAATTCGATTCATGTGGAACTGTAAGATAAACGTTTGTTCCTCTGTGATGACTAGTGTTTGCATTACGTCGGAATGTTGCACAATAACTCATTCTGACGCTCGTTTCGACCCAAAAGCTATCCTTGTAAACATGCTCTGAATGCATGGAAAGGATCGGCCTAATGCGAGTGTGTGTCATACGTGACGTCACGATAGCACGTGATCGCCTAGCTCATTAACATTTTATTTTCCACGGGAATCGCTTCACAGACGGGCTTAAAATCGAATTTTTGCTACAAATGTATTTTTCTGTATTTGTTTAATGTTGTCAAATGTTACATACAATGTTAAACTTTGAGTACACATGGAAAAAGAATTTTAGCTAATGCCTTATTTTTATTTCCTTTAAGCTGTTCGTCAAATTATAAAATAGACTTGTCAAAAATATTTGTTTTTATTAATAATGTTAGAATGGTAAACCAACTGTCTGAATTTTTGGAACACTATCATTTCATCCCTAAATTCCATATGATAAGCCAATTTTTCTAATGACATGCCATCATAAAAACATTGATGTTGGGCACTGTTTTTGGATGGTGTCTGAGAATATCAAACAAACTTCCAAATCCCTTTATGAGTTAGCAATTTAGTTTGTGTTCTCATGTGTATTCAGAATCAAGTTAAAATTAAGAATACCTTTTGGTGACAATCTTACCATTGCACACAGTGTGCATCCTATATATTTTAGTTTTAAAAAACTGTTGAATCATAACCAGCAAATTACCTATTGTAAATTGTCTTGGCTTAGTCAAGATTTGAAAACATGAGGAGCAAGAAGCTGGTTGGTACACCACCAGATGCAGGAGCAGCAAGAAGCTGGTTGGTACACCACCAGAGGCAGGAGCAGCAAGAAGCTGGTTGGTACACCACCAGAGGCAGGAGCAGCAAGAAGCTGGTTGGTACACCACCAGATGCAGGAGCAGCAAGAAGCTGGTTGGTACACCACCAGATGCAGGAGCAGCAAGAAGCTGGTTGATACACCACCAGATGCAGGAGTAGCAAGAAGCTGGTTGGTACATCACCAGATGCAGGAGCAGCAAGAAGCTGGTTGGTGCACCGCCAGAGGCAGGAGCAGCAAGAAGCTGGTTGATACACCACCAGATGCAGGAGTAGCTAGAAGCTGGTTGGTACATCACCAGATGCAGGAGCAGCAAGAAGCTGGTTGGTGCACCACCAGAGGCAGGAGCAGCAAGAAGCTGGTTGGTACACCACCAGAGGCAGGAGAAATATCGGGTCATATTAGTAACTTTATGTGTTGCTTAATTAATGTAAAGATTACACAAAAACGGTAATGTTTAGTAATCACTATAATTATTATGTTTTGATTTCTTGACAATTCCCCGGGTGCTCCTAGTGATTTAGCCCAGCGATCTCTAACAAATGTTGTTATGATTTTGTTATTTCTTGACGTTTTTAGTGATTTCTGCACATTTTTATTATCAATCAGTTTCTGTGTGATTTCCATTGATGTTTGTTGCAGCATGAATCACACTGTCTCTCAGGAGAACGATAACTCTGCTTTTGCTGTGTGCTTCGTGTGTCTTGTACGTCTCATTATGTTTCAGCTTACAAATTCTTATGCATTGTTGTGTAATTTCCCATATTTTCACAGGCTGTTAGTGATGCCATGTTGGTATTTCTCTGTTTTCTATAAAGAGCAAGTTTTTTCCATTTTTATATAATATATATTTATATATAAATATATATATAAGTTTGTAGATAAACAGTGGAACTACAATAATTTAGACACTGGTCCCCAATGTACGGTTTAGTGTGATCTGGAAACTTTCAGTTCCCATGAAATGATGTCTGGACGGAGATGATGATCTTTCCATATTATATTTGTCCGGATTAATGAGATTCCAATATATTTCAAAATTATAATGAAATAGACTTAAAAGAAAATGTCTTCCTCTACTCAAAAGCGTAATTTGTGTTAAATGTTTTCTTATGTAATGAATTATTATAATCACCCTTACAATCCCACCAATACAATCTGTTCATCTAGAAATTAGTTCCCTTGAATGACTCTGTCAAGTCCATGGAGAACTTTTCATTCTGGGTTTTAAACCTGATTTTGCTCTTTAAAATTCTTTTATATTGAAAACAGTCAACGCTAGGATGTACCACCAGGACACTTTCGCTGGTGTGTCGTTATGTTAAGTGAAACGTTGCCCAGGGACATACTATTGGGACATATTCGCTGGTGTGTCGCAGAAATGGTGTCTGTGATGCGGTGGCTTTTGTTTGCATTTTGAAAACACTCCTTTAATTTAACAATGGATTCTGTTTAATGATTAATTTTCCTCTTGAGCTTCTTGTCTTAGAACGATGTTAGTACGGTGTTAGTACGGTGTTAGTACGGTGTTAGTACGGTGTTAGTACGGTGTTACACAACCGCCATGATTTGCAGATGACGCAGCATTATCAGCCGCACACGCGACTGGAGGTCATCGACGGAAACCTCCACCAGAAGTACATCTTCGTGAACTCGGCGGCTGACATCCATGCCGGGCCCGAAGAGTGTATCATATACAACACTGGGGAAAGGAGTCCTGGCTGCTCCACCGACCAGTTCAAGCCATTTGTAAGCATCCCCCCCACCCATCTACTGCCACTAGTCGCTTATTAATCATTACAGCATGTTATGTCAACTTCAAATTGTAGTATATGTCCATAACAGGCACACTGTCACTGTCTGGCATGGCTCAATTCAATTTTGTCAATTCCAATTGTAGTCAATAAAAAATAAAACTCCAACTGCATCTTGCAAAA
The DNA here is from genome assembly GCA_963995525.1 of Escarpia spicata. Lineage (NCBI taxonomy): Eukaryota > Metazoa > Annelida > Polychaeta > Sabellida > Siboglinidae > Escarpia > Escarpia spicata. The sequence goes on from OZ023212.1 coordinate 33,426,821, forward strand.
AATCAATTCTATATCCGAGCTATCAATTTCAGTTCCAACTTTTACAATTGTATCTAAATTCAAATTGAATTCATTTTATTTGTACTTGAAATTGTGTGGCACAATCGTGAAATTAACAGTATCAACAATTCCAACAAAATCAATTCCAATTCCAAAATTTTTTCTACAATAAATTGTCCAATTCCGGAATGGAATTGACCCCATGCCTGCTGTTTGAGAAACTGAATTGGATAGCATCCATGCCTAATGAAGTCGCTCAAACATATGTTGTTGCACGGAAGATTTGTTGTTTGTGCCTATGTATAATTGTGCACAATGCCCTTTGAATGTGTTGTAGTTTTTCCGAGTAATAATACTGTGGAAGTGAATAGTGTGGTTATGTCCCAGTAGTTCATTTGTCATGTGTGCATCTTCAAACAGTGCCCAGGTCAATTTCCTAATAATTGCTGCATAATACCTTTTAACTTTGCTCACAAATAGATTAGCTACAACTACACATGTACCACGATAATCCATCAACAACAACGGATACAATCATTACCAGCCATCATTACACACTGCTTAACAGCTATAATAACACATATGCTTAATACTTAACACATATGCTTAATATGTAGTTGCCACATTACTGAACATTCTTCAGGATAGTTCTTTTTCAGATCAAAAACTTTTTTTATATCCAAAGTGTATTTTTATCTGGTAGAGGCTTTCGTCTAACGTCTCGTGCTGACTTCTTCAGTACCGATGATGCTGAATGATGTCATCGTACACGTGAAGCAGTCCATAATTGCCCTCGTCTCTGTTGATGGGTGTTCTGGTCTTCCTGATCCAGATGGCTTTCTTGATTTGCCGGATTTTTCGGTTGGGTTCCTTGTCTACAATTTTCACTCCCTCCCAGTCTATGATATGGTTTTCAGTTGTCGCATGGTCTGTAAGGGTAGATTTATCGAAGAATCCAGCATATCAAGGAAGCCATCTGGATCAGGAAGACCAGAACACCCATCAACAGAGATGAGGGCAATTATGAACTGCCTCAAATGTATGATGACGTAATTCAAGGTCATTGGTACTGAAGAAGTTAGAGAAAAGAGACGTTAGACGAAAGCCTCTACCAGCTAAAATTACACTTTGGATATGAACAAATTAAAGTTTTTGATCCGAACTTAGTTGCCACAGTCACAATGCCATGGCACTTAACCACCACTGCTTAACAATTAATTAAAGGTTACAAAAGCATGTCGCAAGTAACATGTTCATATACCTCTTCCCTTATTTAAATCTACTTGTTACAGCTGTAATTGATGGGTTAGTAAACTAGTGGGTGGATTGAACGCATTGAAAGTCTGTTGTGGCAGGTTATATGGGAATACCTGCCATGTAGGGTTAACCATTAGTGCTGATATGAAGGTTTCAGAGCAGTGCGGAATTGCAGCTTCAAAGGGAAATAAAATCCTTGGATTAATTAGGCAAAATGTAGCATATAAGGAAAATGAACTAATAATATTGCTGTACAAAACAATAGTTAGGTCTCATTTAGAATATTGTATACAAGCATGGCGGCCATATCGCAAGAAGGACATAGATATACTAAAAAGAGTACAGAGGAGATCAACTAAAATTATACCAAATCTAAGGGATCTTAGTTACGAAATGCGCCTAAAAATGTGGTTTAACAACACTAAAGACCAGGAGATTGAGAGGAGATCAGATAGAAGTGTTTAAAATATTGATAGAAATATTTTTTATCAGTTAAGAAATATAGACGGACTAGAGGACATGATTGTGTGGGTGCTAGTAGCATGAATATGTTCAAAAATAGAATTGACACATACCTCAGAAGGGTGGGATACATGTAAATAAAAAGGGTTGGACTCTCGATAAGCCAAAAGGCTTCCTTGTCCACCTGCTATCTAGAGTTAATTCTTTGGGTGGCAATCTAGTTCGACGAAAACCTTTACCAGGTAAAATACGTTTTGGATATGCAAAAATGAAAGTTTTTGATTTGTAGTTCTAGTTTACTCTTCACCGTAAGTGTTGCGTGCAGACTGGGGGTCGGTTACAGCTGACTGTAATTAATTACAATGATTTACAATTAATTACAATTACATTCTGCAGTCACTAGAAAAGCACAACAGCCTGTCATGTTTTTAAAAAATCAAAAGATTAAAACCACTCATTATTTTTTATCTTTCTTCTGCATTAAAACACAACATTTAGAATTAGGAAATCAAAGGTATGTTAGTGACTATTTAATCTTAGTTCATTCATAAGATACGTGTTAATGTTGCTTGAGAAATTGTCGTTACAGTAATTACCTTCAGTTACAGCTGTAGTGGACCCCCAATGTCTGGTTGAGTGTTTCGGTCATGTGATCTCTTCTAGTAGAGAATTACAAGCAATCGGGTGACTGCACTGGTCACTTCTTGTGTGTGAGTGTCGTAGAGGTATCCTATTTGTGTGTTTCTGCTATTGCAACAAGACGGAAACTGTTGCCTTTGTATATGTGATCCTATCACTGTCTGCATGCTTATTTGTACACTCGCATTCAGACTAAGACTGTTCAGAAATATTTACACATGAAAAAATGCTACGACTTATCCACTTATTAATGTTACAAACAATCATAGGCATAAAAAATCAATCATAAATCCATCGGTCAACCCTTCAGGCCGCCCGGCATCCAACCCCTGTCGGGCCATTGGTCCTCTCTAGGCCGCTGTTTTTCCACACAAAAAACCAGGAGATAATTTTAGAGTGCCATCGAAACAGCACACTGCGTTCACCGTCAAACGTTGAATGACTACTCGGCCATATCATAGCAAAATAAAAAAATTAACTACAAGATATGTGTTTTACTGTTTATTAGTGGACTGTTCTGTGTACAGCAAACATAGTTCTGCACTAGGTGGTGAGTACGTCATGCAAATCTGATATATGCGTGCAGATATGCTTTGAGAATTAGGAAGCTCAATTATTCATGCACCACTATTTCAAGAGCAATGGAGTCAATGACTTTCTTATTGAGTTGGCTTGGAACTGGAACCGTAGAACTGATTGACCCATGGTCGTTCGGAGTTTTGTCTTGATGCGAGCAAACCGTAAAAATGACCTTTCTGTGGAATAGGTCATGGTTAGCAGACCATTAAGAGTTCCACCACTCTCGTGTGGCTGTTGAAGATGTTGCAGTCTGAGTTCTCGAGAGCTCTGGTCATGCCACGTACAATCGTGGTGAAACATGTTGGGTAGGAATGAGGGTGCAGTGTAGTTCTTCCGGATCTCGAAAGGAGTAGTAAGCGTCAAGGTCATTGAGCACGCTGAAGTTCAGTCTACCAGCGTCTGGCTCTCTGCCCCAATTTACAAATTGCTGGTAAAATAGCCTAACTTTGAGTGTAGCTGTCACGGTTTTAGAATTGCACATGCAGCCATCGAGTTTTCGACAGAAGCTTCAGCATTTTCGGTGGTGAGTTCATCAGATTATAGTACTTCACTTTCTCCTTGCTTGCAGGGTGCACCGGTTCATCGAAGAACTCTTCTCTTGTTGAGTCTTGGGTACCCTCGTTAGTGTTATTACTATGCTCGCCATCTTCATAGTCTCCACCATCAGGCCGAGCCCGTTCCAGCTCCTGGCTCCAAAAATCCCCTTTGCCGTTTTATGTATATTTCTATAGCAGCTACTTTGCCTGTCTCGGCGTCCACAGCAACCCTCGCCGCAAGGATGTACACATAATAATGTTGACATGAAAAAGTGGCTTTTAACCTAAATGGGCATACCCAAGATTTATATATTGGTGTATTTCCTATATATTGCAGGCCAGTAGCATTGGATTCTTTGGGGGGATGTTTTGACGCAAAGCATTTTGGTAAATTTCTGTCATGTGTAAACTTTTCAGCCAGAGCCTCAATTCTTGACTATCGGACTGGCAATGGAAGACGGGGTGGCAGCGGGGGGATGCTGTTGGAGATTGTTTGTGGCAATGCTGCAGGTGTCTTCAGGAGTTGCACCCAACCCGTGGATACTCTCAGACTTGATATGGGAAGATGGGGGGGGGGTGAGGGGTGCCCATAATACGCCAGCATAGGGGGGGCCTGCATTTTTCGTATGGATCATACAATAGTGCAGGATTTGGTTACTCCCTTGGCCTACATATTGTTCCAAACATACACCCTCTAGGCACTTCAGACACAGACACATTCTGCCGTTCTACACGAGAGTGCACTTCAAATATAGCGCTGTGCCTGATTGAACGTTTTTGAAATAGAACAATCTGGGTAGAAATTAGCTAAAGGATCTAAAACCATTGAATACCAAAGGAAATAGTAAATGTTGATAGTTAATGAGCTAGGCAATCACATGGCATTGTGACGTCAGACGGACGAATGTCGCGCAACATGCCAGCACTTTCAATAAATTCACAGCATGTTTACAACGATAGATGTTGTGTCGAAGCGAGCGTCAGAATAAGTTATTATGCAGTATTCCGATGTAATAGGCCCTACAAACACTAGTCATAGCAGAGGTATAATAATTTATTTAAGGTTCCACACAAATCCAACTTTGTTAAAAAAATTAAGCAGGAGAACCTCCAGTCAACCTGACAATGCCAACAAGACAAGCTTATTGTAAAAACTGTTGCCACTCCAGCTTATTCTGAGAAAAACGGTTTTGATTGCAATCCAGGAAAAGTAATCTACATCAGTAAACATACATACACACAAAAATATTGTATCCAACTGCTGAAAGAAATGTTATATGATATCATAACGTTACTTGAAGGAAGAGCTGTACAATGTAGCATAACCATGGATCCAGTTAATTCTTATTCCATCAGTCCCTTTGACCTTTATTTAAGTGCGTTGGCTCAGCGCACATCTGGTTTCATTACTGACACGGGTTCGAGCCTAACATCAAACTTTTTTAAAAGTGTATTTTTATTTTATTACGGTTTTATTCCCTTTAATTTAATTTAGGTGTTTCAGTTTTATGTGAATTTGCACTTTTCTACAACTGATAATTTTTTTAGTTTTCTCTTGTTTGTTTTTCTGCTGTGGTGCAGAATTAACTTTATATATAATATATATGTAACAATGTAAAAATAAATGTCATCACTTAGCACTGGAATATGACTGATTGATTAGATAAAACAATACAAATATAGAAAAAATTGTACATTTTTTATCTGTTTTCAAAGTCAAATTATGTCAATTAAAAGAGTTACTTATCCTGTTTGTGATCACTTTAATTTTAATTTCTTTTGCGGCGTATACATGAAGAGTCGTGATATGCATCAACCAATTTTGTTGTGGCAAATGGTTGATGCCGAAAATAATATGTATAATTAGCCGCAAAGATTTTTTTATTTCGACTATTGTGACAGTGTCACATAATTCATAAGCGTTTGATTCTTTCTTTGCCTCCACAGGATCTGGATTTGTTTGTGAAGCACCTAAATCAACCACTGTGTAACAATGAGTCAGGTAACCATGGTAACAATGATGACAAGACGGCAATGCCCGGCGACAGTATGGAAACCCAGGCAACAGGTGACAGTAAATTATCATCATCAGCAGACACCAACAACATTGATATAGAGATTATTCTTCCGGAGCATCATCAGCCACACAGAGCAGGAACCAAGGCAAAACTCAGCGATGTTGACATTGTCAAGTTATCACCAGGTACAAATTTCTTTGATTATATGTTTTGACACAGTGATTGTTAATTAGGGAATTATATTCAGAATAAAAATAAACAAAAATAAAACATTTTGCAGTGATGAATTGGAAGGTAAATCACAGAACGTTGGAGAATTCAGAATAAAAAAGTTAAATGATCATGCAAGATTGCGATTGATTTGTTGATCGGAAGCTAGAACTGATCAGTTGTCAGTGATATCTATTAAAGTTGCATACTGAGTTAAACCACCATTTCTAACTGTTTTTAAGAAAGTGTATGCACAACATAAATTATATTTACCTATTTGATTATACTTGCTACCATCTATGTCACTTTGATATTTGATGTTATTCATTTTGATAAATTATGTTGCAAAACTACTGATTGCCATGTCTGGCCAGTCGGATAATAGACATATGGCATGCAGATATAATTCTTTGCCTTTTGTGTCATGTTATCTTAAAATTGCATATTATGTGAAACAAAGTTTATATGGTGTTGAGGAGAATGATATGTATTGTATGTTGATTAACTAGAAGTTTGTGTTTAAAAGATGAACAATCTCAGAATGCAACTTTAATTAGAAAAACTCTTCTTTCAGACCCTTCGAGACACATTCTCATTCGCACCGCGCACGAAGTTCTCACTTATGATAAGTGTGTTGACCTCCGCAAGGCTGACCAGAGTGGCCATGCTGACCACTGGGTGTCTGTCAGTACCGTCGGGGTCAAGTAAGTCTTCTCTCATAGGCTGTCACTTACCTCTAAGTAGGTCAAGTAAGTCTTCTCTCATTGGCTGTCACAGCTAAGTAGGTCACTGTAGTTGTGATAGACTACTGTTTATATTGTACTAATCATACAAGATCCGGACTGAAAGTTGTAATCGGGATTTGCGAAAAATATGCAGATGAATAGAGTGTAAATTTTAATAGTCCTAAGAGCAGATATCAGGCTTGTGTAGTGTCCAGGATGCTGTACACCAGGGCCATCATATATCCGTTGTTTATCAGGATAGATTAGTCACCGATGCCACTGCTAAATTTTGGAGAGGGTTTAATATGTTCATTGTTGATTTTGGTCATATTAAGATGACTGTAAAATGCAATTTATTTAAACAATATTGCTGCTCTTACTATGGAGCTCCACCATGGGATCTCCAGAGTAAGAGTGTTGGCACTATATGCATAGCATGGCGAAAAGTACTAAGGAAGTTATGGGGGCTAGCACCGCATACACACGGTGATCTTACATCATTGTTATCGGATAGTTTACCATTATTGATCTGCATTTTTCAGTGTGTGAAAAAAAGTGTTGATTAATATGCAATATTTAAAACAAAAAATGTTCTGTTCTGTGGGTAACACCATGCAACTTATTTTGTTTGTGGGTGAATGTGTGTGGTGTGAGAGCATGCATGCATTTATTTAACCACTGCCTTTTGGTGAACAAAATCACCCACGTTTTGAACCTCTGCCCTCTCTGTTGACATTTTGATGTGCTGCGGTTGCAGACTGTCTGAGCACATAGACTTCTCGGAAGACATCGGCGGTGTCCTCAAGAAGCCTGTATGTAGCGCCACCGAGAGCCTCGATGTGACTGCCCTTGACCTCATTAGTAGTCTCCAGGACGCAACACAACTCAACTATGAGCCGGAGATGAATCTAAAAGACACGTTGTGTAATCTCGGCGGGGAGCCCCAGTCAGTGGACGTCATCGCCACGAGGATTGCACGCAAATTAGAAAAGGTGCAGTTTAACATCTGTGAATTTTACACACCACATTGGCCGAACGTATTCAGACATGCAAACAGTAGACAAAATTAATTATTTTGTGTACCATAAGTTTTTGGATATGTTTGCATAAATTCTTTCTGTGTTGCTATAAATTTGGAGTCTAGTTTGTATTTGTAATGTGCGAGCAGCAAAGTATTACCCATCTTTTTTTCTTGGGAATTTTCTCAAATCCGATTATGTTTGTAATTTTTTTAATTTTGTAAAATTACTGGTCGCCAGGTCTGGCCAGTGGGATAATAAACGTGTGGCATGCACATATAATTTTTTGCCTTTTGGCCATTTTATCTTCAGTTGTATATGACGTGAAACAAAGTTATATGACATGAAACACAGTTGATAGTGGTATATAGTGTATGGGTCATTCACTGGAAATTTGTGTGTCCAAGATGGATGATCTTGGAAAAAACTTTTAAATTCTTAGTTAAATGTGCTGTGTACAATGGTGACAAGTGAGTGCATAGGTGTTAACATGATCTGTTTAAGGATGAGACGTCGTGGGTGCTGGCTATCAAAGCAGCCCTGTACTGGCGAGTAGTTGGAGACGCTGGCAAGGCAATCACATGTCTAAGAATCGCCTACAAACATTCGCCTCATTCCTACATGGTAGGTACACACTGTACATCTATACAGTAAACCTTGGATGTAACAAATCGCTCGGGACCAGCCAATTTATTTGTTCTATCTGAAATAGATCACCAACTCCATCATACAAACAGAAATAGGCTTGAAATCAGTTAATAAGAAATATACAATCAAGTGTTCTATCCAAGTAGTGAGACGCACTTTATTCAGTAGTATTCAACGTAAAATGAAAATTATAAGCATTCTTACTGGTTTTAGGGTTCATTCCAAATGTTAGTGTGATGTTAATTGATTGTTTGCAACACTGCGAAAAACTACTGTCTTCTGCATATATGTATGTAACGTGATCCAAAGTCTGGGTAATTGTGGTATTTCTCTACTTGGTTTGTTTCAGCATATTTTATTCCTCTACTTGTTCCAGTTTGTGTTATTCCTCTACTTGGTGTATTTCAGCATGTGTTATTCCTCTACTTGTTTCAGCTTGTGTTATTCCTCTATTTAGTGTGTTCCAGCTTGTGTTGTTCCTCTACTTGGTTTGTTCCAGTTGTGTTATCCCTCTACTTGTTCCAGCTTGTGTTGTTCCTCTACTTGGTGTGTTCCAGCTTGTGTTATTCCTCTACTTGTTCCAGCATGTGTTATTCCTCTACTTGGTGTGTTCCAGCTTGTGTTGTTCCTCTACTTGGGGTGATCCAGCTTGTGTTATTCCTCTACTTGTTCCAGCATGTGTTATTCCTCTACTTGGTGTTTTCCAGCTTGTGTTGTTCCTCTACTTGGGGTGATCCAGCTTGTGTTATTCCTCTACTTGGTGTGTTCCAGCTTGGGTTGTTCCTCTACTTGGTGTGTTTTTGCTTGTGTTATTCCTCTACTTGGCGTGTTTCAGCTTATGTTATTCCTCTATTTTGTGTTTCAGCATGTGTCACTCCTCAGTCTAGTGAGCATTCTACTGAAAGCAAGGCAGAACGATGACGCGCTCACTGTTGCCAATATAGCCCTAGAGGTGGCGCCATATCTTACGGCAGTTCACTATGCCATCGCCAATGTATATTTGGCAAAGGTTAGTGAAATTAAATAGTTTCTTTTCATTTTCAGTTATTGTTTACACAGTCTGTTAGTATCACACATAACCCGAGAATGTGTTGTGAAAAACAAATTTCCAACACCAATATTTATCCCAAGTATCTTGTTATTTATTTGGAAAAGAGATAGGGTATGATTGTTTTTTCATGGTGATTTCAAACAATATAATCCCAATTTATATTTGGGATTACAACCTATTGTGAGTGATACCCACTTGTCAGTTTGATCACAGTTACAAAAATCTTTTTTGATCCAGTTTGCAAATTACCTCAAGGCGTGTGTTCCAAGTATGTAAATACACCAAACATAGAATAATTCTGGCGAGTATTTGAGTAGTCTTCTAGTTTATCTTTGAATGACCAATATCGTAGTCCATGTTGCCATGATTCATGGCTACTAGAAGAGCTGTTATTGAGGGATTATCCCAGACACACAACAACTCACCTACTGTCCCTGATTCAACTTTTGGCATATGTTCATATGCCGATTATACTAATTGCATTATCCTTCAGATGGCTCTAATCTGTCACCTCAAATTGTTGTAATTGGGCAGAGATTATAGTTGACATATTCATGTCGAGATCTCGGATCAGCTTGTAAGGAATTGCACTACTACACCTAGTTAGATCCACGTAGCCTTGACAAATTCTCCCATTTAATTGTTGGCCATTTGCACATGTCCTAGTTATAACGTGTTCATGTTGTTAAAACGTGTTGCTGTTTAAATCCTCCATAAACTGGACTCTGTAGGAACAGGAATGGTTGATAGAATAATGATGGGAAGAGAAGCAGAATAATGTTTATTTGTCCCGGTATACATACCAACATATAATACAGTAATAATGGATAAATTATATAGACAATAAACAATATACAAACAGTCTGTTCAAAAAAATGTGTACAATACATGTGTAGAATGATAAATAAAATTACCAGTTAGTATATATAATTGCAAACTCCAATTAGGACAAAATGGTCAGTATCATAGGAGCCACAGTTTAGCATCTATATATTTAATTTTAACAAAAAAGGTTTTCATAATTTCAACACAGGAATGTTACTATAGAGTTGTGGTTATTGCAGAAGGAATTAACATATTTATGCCACCTTGGAAGCTCTGGTGCAATGGTGCGGTTGTATTGTGTGTGCATCAGTAAATTCCAGCCATCTCTGACCTGCCAAATTCTGTTTAAACAAAATGTGAAGCTCATTCTTCAATAAATTTCTGGTCATTGCTTTTTTAGAATCAAATTGCAAATGTTCAGATCTATCTAGTATCCACTATGGCATGTAGACTATTTAGTTTTGAACAAACTATGTAAAAAGCAACAAGTTTACAGTGTAGTTCTGGACTATGGAAAACAAAGCTAGTTGAATGAGAAGAATGGTGTTCTCATGTCAGTGCGTGCGTTGCCTTGCAGGAAGACTGGACCAGAGCGAGACAGTTCTATGAGTCAACGCTCAGTCTCGATTCGTCCTTCGAGATGGCGAAGACCCGACTGTGGCGGATACAGTGTGATATCATCTTGAGCAGTGTTCCTGTTCAAAGTCTACTTAGGACACAGCGGCCGTGCATGTAGGCGACAACCACGTCCACGCATTGTAGGAACCCCGAGCTACCACATCGAGTGTGTGCGAGCGTCTTACGAACATTGGCCCTCTATGCGACATTATGTCAGCACATTCCACATCGTAGACATTTATCACTCGGTAGGCATGACATCAGCTGCAATTGGTTACCATAGTTACGTTGCCGTCAGACATGTTACCATGTACCGTGGCCTGGCTCGTTGTCTTGTTCTCGTGATGCATCTTTCAGCCGTTTTTTTCACGCTCGTTTTGGTTCAAAAACTTGGATGATATATGGCCAGTAGGGTGGCAACATGTTATGTGCGTATGCGCATGCATGCACGTGTGCATTCCTGTTCCTTGCCACAATTGCATTTACACCATTTCAGTCAAGCGTTCCGTCATTCAAACAGTTAGCTGTCATATGACAATCTACAGTGTTATTCACATGTGGCAGTAAGTGGAAACAATTCAGCCATACTAGAGCGGTTCATCAGACAAGTGAATTTATTCTTGACACACAGGTTCATTCTTAAAATTAAAATTATTATTTTGAATTAGTGTAAGTCCAGAAATTAACATGACAAATTGTAGAAAGATATAAAATGCTAAACAGCCGCAGAGACTTCTGATAACAGGACAAGTCATTCAAGGCTGTTCTAACTACATTTCTATGTAAGTTTCTATGTTGTCAATTAGGGGCTTTTGAAAGCATTTTCAGTCATTCATTCACATATTTAAAAACAAATTTGAAGTAGCCTCCTAGGAGTGTGTATGTTGGACTTCTGTGTGTTTTACAATCAAAAATCTGCCTAAGCAAGCAAGAAACAGTTTATTAAGAAGACCAGGCAAACACAGAACACAAATCTGCCGAGGGTCTAAGCAAGAGCAGAAACTAAAAATACTCAAAATAACCGAGCTGGAATCAAATTGTTTTTGCACGTCTATTGTATCGTTCTTTTTTACATTTGTAAAATATGCTTTTATATTAATGAATTTTATGTTATGACATGTTTCTGTGGAGCTATCTGTAATTTCAGTGTCAATTTTATTTTGCTAGATTTGCATTTTATGATTGTTTATGTAACTACCGGTAGTCACCGGCCACTGGATCTGAGAATATGAAAATAAACTCTTGTATTTTGTTGCTGATGAAATTATTTATCTCATGTTTTCATAATCAACACATTGTTGCCATGGTAACCAAGTGGTCATTGTTACTGTACAAAAACACGTTTTAAATGCTAATAAAATATGTTACGAAGCGTGTGGCGTCCGTATTCTTGTTTATGTGATTGCAAAGAGAAATGTTCCCAGGATAGAATTAACTGAAAATGTGGATAATTTTCATGTGAAAATATGCACAGTACACAAAATAAAGTAATAATGAATACATTATTTGCATGGTGCATTTTTATTTATATTGTACATCATATATTGACAACTGTTGCCAGTAATTTCACTTGTTACATTAAAACAGTCCAGCCTATTTACAAGTTATCCAGCATATGTTACACACAAAAGCTGAATCTGTTGCTATACTGTTAACACATATTGATGACTTGGTTTCCGAGCAGTGTAATTCAAATACAGCTATCATATAATACACTCCGACAGATTTCACGATATGTAAAATTCACTGGGTCATGTAAAAATAAATATCTGAGTAACTGACATAAGGCCTGTAGAATTAGATCACTGTAACATATATTTTGTGAGGCAGTGTAAGTGACGGCGAAATGGTACTGTATTTTATCACTTGTGTTTATAATATAAAATGTATTGCATTAAAATTATAGTTTTTTTTAATAAACATGTTTTATGAAGCTATCGTGTAACCAAGCTTTGTAGTCAGGTCAACATTCTGACACATTTTCATCAAACAAATGTTAAATACAGAACCATATTTGCAACCAACTTCTTTGCTCCTAGATACGAATGGATAATACAAATAAACTACCGGTAATGAATTTTATTCAAAACGTAAGATTTTGTGAGGTAATAGAACAGTATGCCGGCATTGGAATTACCAATGTTTTAAGCATTTTATAAATGTTTGCATACCAATCAGACAAGCTTTTTAGTTATGACAGACTACAACATAATTTTGATTCATAAACAGCTTGATGGTTCAGACAAATTTACATAATTTTACAAATTCTACTAATTGTATACCACTGCATAAAAATCAAGCAAAACTTGATTTTGGTGATAAATGTACACATTTTTCTGTGAACCTAAGAATAAGCATGTATACAACCACTACACATAGACCAACTCACTGTGTGTGAAGCATATTTCCACCTCGGCAAACTGATTTATAATATTTTGTGTCAACCTATATCAAACACAGCTAGGTGGGCTATCAAACTGCTAATTATAACAGTCTGTCATATCAACCTTGTAGCAATCATTGACACTGCAGAAAAGTTACTGATACCTTGTTACTTTGCTGCCAGTACAAAGTTGAAAGAGCATACTTTGTGTGTTGAATCCGTAAATTGTGAATGTTTTGTCAGAAGGAAACAAATTACTGCGACACTGATCTACAAAGTGACACAAGCATTCCCACATGCCTGCTTCAGTGGTATGGCAGCACAGCTTGTCATGCATAATTTCTTAAGCGACATGCTTCTCAATTTTGTGAAAAGTAATTTTCCCAGCCTGTTTGTGTACAACATTTCACATGTAAATGTTACACAACAATAATAATGATACATTTTTGAGGATGGCTTCTGTCTGTCTGCGACTATGTTCTATGTGAAGTACAAGGTCCCGTACTCGTGGACTATCCTTATACAGTTGGGTACTTCTGTGAGCCAATGGACTGGTAGTCCGTGCGGTACATGTGAGGGGCAGAGAACGTGGCGCGGTAGCTTGGGTCTGGCAGCACGTAGGGGGTGTCGACGGGACAGTACTTGGCCTCCTTGGCCTTAACGTCTTGTGGCCGCTGGTACGTCTCATTATACAGTGTCCTCATACCTCTGGCAAACAAAGTAGTAATAATAATATTAATACCATTATCTATACACTAATACCCAAAGTGAAACCAATAAATATGCAAAAGAATAAATATAATATTAATAATACAAATAAAGTAAATAAGAATACCTAAGACTGTGTACGTAACAAGATAAAGTATATCACACATATGAATTTGTATAAAATATAAAGTGCCACTGGTGGGTAAATAAATAAATACATCAATGGGAGTTGCATTCAAATAAGAATTAATGTAAAAATGGATAACTAGTAGCCATGAAATATCAACTAGTAAATAATTAAAATAATGCATTATTAATTATAATTTTAAAATAATAAAATATATTGTGAATATTGAAGACACATAAGTGACGTATCTGTAAACTCTTATGCATAAACTATAAATACAGATTATGTTAAATCCTCATTGCTTGCAATAAAAAAACGGCATGCTGAATGCAAAGGAATTGTTTCATTTATTTTAGTGTTATTTGTTCATGCAAATTTGTGTCCTGAAAATGATAATGGCAGATAATCATTTGGAGTTTTCATAGATGTTGCTACAACCGCTTGTCGCTATGGTTCCTCGACTTGTATTTACCTGTGGGGCACATTCGGTACGCTGGTGATGCGGCGCACTTTGGTGGGGCTCTTGAATATCATCTCATCCCTCATGGGGGGCTGGTCACGTGGAACCCCGGCCTTAGGGAGCGGGCTGTAGACAAACATACAACAAGAATCATCAGAGGTTTGTTATCATGACACAAATCAGACAAACCTGTTCCAAGACTGAGATATGTCGGCCTCAGGCTGCTACGAAGATTAAATATGGCAAATGTTAAAGGTTGTAATGACATTAGAAACTTAACATGTGGGAAATAAATTATATAATTTCCTAATTAACCTAACTAAAATTGACAACATTGGTTAAAGTTAAACATGTCACACTATTCATTCATACATCAATGCAAATGCAGTGTAGTGTACATTTATGCATTTCTATCTAAAACCTGTTCTTGCCATAAGTAACAATTGCAGTAACATAAAAGCAACAAACCAACATGTCAATACTATCATATTAATGCATATTATAGGCAAATAGTTTCATTCAAATGTGTTTGCAAATGAATAAAAAATTGATGTATTTCAATGTAAACACAATACAGTGCATATGATTTGGCACTTAAAATCTTGACCATGCAATAAGTAACAATTGCAGTAACATTAGAGTAACATTCAGTTAATTGTGGAAAACAGAAAAAGGTGGTAGAAGGTGAAGAGGAAGGCTGAAATTATGATGGAGAAACAGTGTCAAGAGAGAAAGGGCAGGGATGAACAGCCAAGAGTGGGGAAAATTGACTGGGATAAAAGGAGAAATATCATCAAGATGGTGGAACAGATCAAGTGATGTGGCCCCCCAGCCTGCAATGAATCAACGCAGAAGAATAGTTACACTCGGCAATGATTCTCTTACTTGTGGTGCAGGCCAAATCCCCACGTCATAGCCTTGGGATACTCCTCAGCCTCCCAGTACGTGGGAATGTCTTTCTTTGCCACTCCATCCAGCTCCTTGTGTTTGAAACGTCGGTGGTACTTGGCCGTTGTCGTCAAATAGGTGTCGTTCAAGTCATACACACCCTTATCTCGTACGTAGAACGGCCGACCGCCCATTTTCTCATTCTTCGTTGTTGGAACGACTTTCTGACAGAAAACAAGAATCGTTTCTTCAGTGAAGTGACTACAAGTATTATAATAATCAAACAGGTGTATCCTAAAGGACCAAGATTAGAGTCACTACAAATTAGAATCATTTTGTGAAAAGGTATTTGTAAGAGTCATTACTAGAGTGCAGATGGGCCACAGCAAATTTAAGGTGGGTATTTATATCAGGGATGTATAATTAAATACATCGCATCAGCTACCTGCATTTTTTTAAATATTTTTCTGAAGTGATTTTGAACTTTGAACAAACATGACACAAGAATGTGAATCCATTACACACACAGTCACACATGCACACACGCATGCATGCATGCACATACACACGCACATACGCGCACATACACACAAATATCAGTCTTAAGATAATTTGGCACTATATTTGGCCTGCATTAAGTAGATCTGCATATCATTCAATCATTGATCAGCTAATATTTTACATGTGCAAACATCAACAACTACGCTACCAATGACAAACTTTAATTGTCTACCTACTTTTGATGGTCCCTCTGTGTGGTGGTTGCTCAGGTTGAATCCCTGAGGGTTTGGTACAAACTCTTTGGGCATGGGCAATGCTGGTTCGTTGCGGAACTTGTCGTGTGCTTCACTGATCTGATTACCCATCGTCAACGGCTGTCTCCAGCTTCCCGCCTGCAGCTGAAAACACAAAAATATCCATCTGTGTATCTGGGTTGATAACTCTTCCTTCACCAGATCGTGCTGGGACTGGAGAAGTAATTTTGTTGTGACTTATAATTGCATTCTGAAATTGTCCATCTTTTAAATGCAAATTTCAGTGAATCAACATGTTCCATGCACTACATATCATATTCCTAAAATCCATACAAATGTTTCTCCACATGATAAGCAATTTTAAGATAAAACTGCTTGAAAAAAATTAAAAATTATAACTGTGCACCATATGTGTATTATTCTGCTGGCCGTAATTGGTGACTGATAATTTAGCAAAAGCATAATTTACAAAATAACTCCAAATGCCAAAGTCATGTATACATGGTAGCAAGTATAACCAAATAAGTAATTTTTTTCATGTGCACACTTTCTTAAAAACAGTTAAAAGTTTACCTCAGATTACAACTTTAGTACTAGGATTTGAGCATGTAATTGGTCAAAGTGTATGAGTATACTGTATAAATGGTTAAAATAGTTGCAATGTAGGAGTACAAGTGACAAGTACTTCATTCAAGAAAGCACTTGAGTAGACATATGACCTAGTATCCGAATATCATGTTTAAATATTTGATTACCTTATTTTATTTATTTGGATTAAAAATTACACGACAGGTACCAATAATATACTAATTGTTTCCTTGTACACATGCCAACTGTGGCTGATTATTTGGGTTTATAAATCTGTCTTAGATTTTTTTGTTTTTATGAGCAGAAGATAATAAAAGGCTACTGTAAACCTTAAAATGTGTACTAAACAGAACTTCCGAAATTATTTTAAAATGCATGACCAAAAGTTATATGACAAAGTTAGGTTTATGAAAATGTGCATATAAACATAACATTGTAACATGTAAAACTGCTCATCACTCAACAAAAATCATGTGCAAGACTCACATTATATATTATGATATAATAGTGAAAACAAACAAATATTAAATTCCTAAACAAAAAACATAACTTTGTCAAATGCATTGTGCAAAATGGGTAGGTTTTGTGAGATTTAAACTCCATTTATCACTGAAAATCTAACAAATTTATTTTAAAATATTTCTTGTATCTAAACAATACCTTTTCATGTACGTCCTTCACATATTCCACTTTCCAATGACCGGGTGCCTTCTTGTAGATGGGGTTGACGTCGGGTTTGTACGCCGTTTCAAGGTACTTGTTGTCATGCATTGTTCCAGTCGTGGTACGGTAGTAATCCTTCCTTGGGAACTCGTCATCTTTAGCGAGTGGTGGTGGCAGTGGATCACGAAGTACTGTCTGAAACAACATGCAGTGGCTTCCATCAGTACCCTGACTAGAGTGGAATAAGTATTTTACTTGACTTACAATTAAAGGGCCATGTCATGTTATTTGTTAGACCCCCACCCGTTTGTCTTGCTTTGTAACACTGGCATGCTTACCCCCTAAAATTATGTTAATTTTCATAAAGTTCGCCCATGATGCAAATCTAGATCTATGATCATTATTAGATTGATATATTCACTGCATGTATTGGTTCATTGTTTACACATAAAATACAAGTCTATAAAAGTAATACAAAAAATGGTACATCGATTGCTTGATTTTCATTGGATCGAATGATTGTTGAAATGTACCCAAAACAGGCTGAACAATTTATGATATATTTGTTTGATATCAAAAGCTCAACTAGCCTAAGTTTCACAATTTGTTATCTATTGTTTACCCATCTCCATATGGCGCTTTATCATTTCGGCCCACAGACATCCCTATATGCAGGTGAACCTTAGTCCCTATGCACAAACGGGCAAGCACTTCTTTTAACTGGTGTTATGCTTCCAATGTTGCAAGTTTTTAGAGCAGTGGCTGAGTTGGTCAAGGGAATGGAACTTGAATCCTAATATTGACTGCCATTTTGAAACTTTCGGCAATTCACCCCACACTGTCCGTGTTTTTCAGAAGAGACACCATTGTTTAAGCTGTTCTACCTGGTCCCTTATACCTGGTATCTATGCCAGGGGAAGTAAAATATCCAAGCAGAGGTAAATGTGTATAATTAATTAAAATAATAAACAAATTATCTATAACTGATTTTGACCATCATGTCAGCACAATTAGGTCTGAAATTAACCTACAACATAACAACTTGTGGAGGATGATACCACCTGCCTGCTGGAGATTAAATCAAAAGAAGATGGGGGTGGATTGGTCACGTGCTCTGTAAACCAACGTCAAGCATCGCCAGGCCAAAGAATACTCGGTGAAGGGACCTCCAGGTGAATACCAGGAAGATGGGACACACCTGGAAGCAGCTTGAGAGAAGGGCCCAGGAAAGAGGACTCTGGTGAGCTGTTGTCAACGGCTCATGCCGGACTAGAAGCGATGGGCATGCCATAAATAAGTAAGTGGGTAAGTAAGTATGTTTTAGACTCAGTTCTTCTAAATGGTAACCACTAAGCCAGGGCAGTGGCAGTTTATTTGACTATGTGTATGTAGACAGTAGAGTCACACAGAACCCCCCAAAAGTTATTAATTTAATAAAACTGGCTGTTTGAACACGTCATTA
This sequence comes from Escarpia spicata, assembly GCA_963995525.1. NCBI lineage: Eukaryota > Metazoa > Annelida > Polychaeta > Sabellida > Siboglinidae > Escarpia > Escarpia spicata. The sequence goes on from OZ023212.1 coordinate 33,445,442, forward strand.
CACGTTTCAACCTAAGCACGTCGTTGCGTACCACAGGTTTGATACATCAGGATACAGAATATAATAAGAAAATTTAAGACATCATCTGCACCATGTCCATGATCTGGCATCTGCGACTGCACAGCCTGCAGTGCAGCACTGCAGCCTGCAGGTCGGATGGAGCCAATATGAAGTACTAAAATTAGCCTATCTTTCAGGCTGAAAGCAAAATTTTCTAGTGAATTAATCAACATACCTTAAAATTTGAACTGGGGAAATAAAATCCAGGGCGAAAGTGGTGTCCAACGCCCGTACTTGTTTGAAGGAGATCCTTTCGTAAATCCATTTTGACAGCGGACGCCATGATTGCTTCCTCGTTGCTACGCGTTGCTATGCTGCTACTTCACCGACATGCCGCTATGTGGCGCTGTATGTTGGCGACAGTAAATAACAATATGGCGGATGACGCAGTGTTTGCTCTTCATTCAGGAGCGAAACTGTGGTAAATAACACGATTTAATCTGTGGACGTATGAGCGTACATATAGTGGACATAAAATCAACGACAACACAAGGCGCGTTAACGTAGTACTTGCCACTACAATGCCGAGCTATAATTTTCGATTGAACTCCAGGTAAGTTTGTTATTGATACTGACACAGTTGTCACAATGTCAGCGGTTTGAATTTTGTTGACACTGACAGCCACTTGTAGTTGTAGTTTGTAATGCAAGTTGTGCAAGTTGTGACACTTGCCAAAGTTTGAGTAAGCCGGTAATTGTAGCACGACAACTCGAAGCGACGGCGCTCTGCGCAATGTCAAAACTAGCCGTGGTTTGTCGTTATTATTTACCCATGCCATGGCCATGAAGAACTTTTTGACGATTCTTACATGCATTACATTTTTATTAATTTCTAGTATTTCTACCGGTATTTGAACAAATAACATGACATTTTTTGTGAGTTAATAATTGTTTTGACTTTTGTTAATTACATTTATTAAATAATTTATGACTAAATTATCGATGACACGTAGTAGGCTCTTATGCTATGCATATTGTAATAGAAATTACATAATATTTGAATATATCCCTAATTAAGGAAACTCTAAATATGAATTAATACTTTTGAATTCTGGCTAATAATTAAGTTGTACATATATCATATATCTAATGGCCTGTCTTGGTACTACATGTACTATGTAGTAATGGCATGCAGTTTATCGTTTGACATATTCTAGTCTATAATTACTCCCAGTCCTTTGATAGGCCACACAGAGTTCTGTTGTGATATATTCACTGAGACATCTGCTCTGCTGATATGAATTGCATTCTGATGTAGTAAATAGCTTTACTATTCATGAACATTGTCTGACATTGTCTGAGTCTAACAAGTCAGAATGATCAAAGGGGCACACTTTATGGGGGCACTGCTTGACAAAGACAGTAAGAAATTGATGCATGCAATACAGTATGTGTCAGTGGCACTGAGACCCTGCTATTCTATTAAAGATACCTAGGTTATGAAAGCTGACTTATAAATAAGAGTTTAATAAGAGTAATGGAATTAAAGTTCACAAATGGAATTACAGTATGTACATTAGAAATGTTTATAAATTGTATTGAGCAGTTATAAATTAAGTGTATATTTAAATATCTATATTATATTCAATTGCGGTCTAGATGGGCAAGGGCTCTAAGGTTAGTTGTGTACAATGGCGATTTTATAACTGATGTAATTTAATATATTTTTAATATAATCGCTTTATTTCAATTCATGTTTATGTATTAATTTCAGTTTAATTAACTTGCATGCATGAAAATCATCACAGGTGTACAGTAACACCATTTATATTACTAGGTAATGTTTATTTAGTAGCTGATGCATAGATGATAGACCACATCAGATTTACTACATGTTTTTAATATGAACAATGCACAGCATCTTCTGCTCGACTAGATCTCACATCTGTTAAAAACAATATTAGGAAGTATAAGATGTCTATATTAATTCAACCAAGTTACAGTTGTATCCTTTATATAACTGATATTGTTTGTGATACCTTGCTGAAAACACGTTTAATTCAATCCAGTGCCTCTGTGTACAGGTGTATGCTAACAATGCAGTCAAGTCATTTGTCATTCCAGTCCCTAAATATCTGAAAATGATAAATGGCATTTAAACGAAAACAAGAAAAAAGGTCTTAAAATATTGTTATTGAATTTCCAAAGAATAGTGTTTTTTTATGGTCGGATATAACTTAAAGTTCTTGGAAAAAAAACAATTTTCAATGTTTGCACACAGCATTATGTGAAAATGTACCATTCAAACATTTTGTACAGAATTCGCAAAATTCACTCATCCAACACATTAATAATTAGGTGCCCTTTGCAGCCCTATTGTCTAATTCTATATGGGTTTGACTAATTTATACTATTTCTCTAGGCCTTAATTTCATGCATTTTGAAAATAAAAATTGCAAGTATATTCTGGTTTTCTCGGGAAAGGCTTCTAGACTTGAGTGGTGAAATTGATGTAACACGAGTCACAGAATTGGGGATTTTTCATTTTACACAGAAACCACTGGTAGCTTGAGATTGCCAACTATAAATCTCTTCTTATAGGATGTACCTAACTAAATATTAACAACATCCATATCTAGTCTACACGAATTATGATATTGGGCACTGAATATGTGTAACGTGAGTCACGTAAAATTGGGTAGCGTAACGCGAGTCACAAAACTTTTACAATGACTTGTCATTTCTTTTCTTTTTTCTATTAAAATTGTTGATAAGTTAGTTGCAAAGACTTCACATAGAGGCATTAGTAGTTTTATTATATCCCATAATCATTGTTATTTCCTGTTGGTTTATGAAAAAACATGCTCACTCAAAAATATTTTTGATCCGAAATCATCCATCATCAATTCATGTATATATATATCTATACAACCAAACTCTCAGAAAATAGTACTGTACATAACATATTAATAAAAAAAGAACATTTATTGAAAAAGGATGCAACAGTTATGTATTAATTAATAATAATGTACTTAGTGGAATGTCAGGCTGGTGCGTAAAAGTTTTTTTCTGCTATTCACATAATGTGTTTATATTAAAATCAATTCTTTTACAGAATAAAATACTGAATTATAGGTTGCCAGGTAGTAATTACAGAGATAGATTAATGTGATGAACCATATATCTGTACCCAGATCAATCATCATTAACACAAACATGTTTTAGTGGTGAAAAGAGGAACCTTAACACATCACAGGTACTTTTTGTGTAACATTTAATAGGTTATTTTTAAGAATACCAATAATAAATTGTGAAGACTGAGTGCATCCACCCATCACTGTAAACCACTGAGGCCATCTTCCACCCATCACTGTAAACCACTGAGGCCATCTTCATTTTCTAAATGTGTAATTATCAATCACAAATGAAGGCATCAGAACTTACTTGGATTTATGGATCTATGTAATACTATACATGGAGGTTAGTCTGGATAATTATATTTGGTTGCAAATGTTGTTGCAAAGGTATAACTATAAGGTAATCATTTTTATGGGAAAAGTGGACTCTGCTCATGCTTCTTGACCTGAGTTCAGCTTTTGACACGATTGACCACTCTATTCTACTCAGTCGGCTCAGCAAGCGCTATGGTATTCAAGGTTACGGCCTCCAGTGGATGGAATCATATCTGCAAGACCGCAGGCAGCGTGTTGTAATTGGCCAGAGTGCATCTGAACATCACATTCTTAAAACAGGAGTGCCGCAGGGTTCCGTCCTTGGGCCTGTACTGTTCTCTCTCTATGTCCAACCAATCGACGATGTCATCAGAAGGCACGGTGTAACGTTTCATCACTATGCTGATGACCTGCAGCTGATGCGTGCATTTGTGCTTAATCCTACGGCATTACTCGAGACCCTTCAGCATCTTGAAGCCTGCGTCATGGAGATTCGGGAGTGGCTGACCTCTAATCACCTCAAACTGAACGACCAGAAAACCGAGTTCCTTCCGATTGTCCTAGTGTGTGCAAAGAAGTTAGTAAACAATCTCAGCATCAATGTTGGTGGTTCTCTCATCCGAGCTGTGCTTCAGATTAAAGACCTTGGTGCCGTCTTAGACTGTCACATGGACATGTCTGTCAACACATCAGCGATTATCTGGTCCTGCTATTTCCACCTACATCACATCAGCCAAATCAACAAGTTCCTGCCAAGACAGATGAGGGAGAGAGTAGTCAACGCATTAGTGACACCAAGGCTTGACTACTGCAACTCCCTCCTGTACGGCACCATGGACAAGTCGACTACTGCAACTCCCTCCTGTACGGCACCGTGGACAAGTCGACTACTGCAACTCGCTCCTGTACGGCACTGTGGACAAGTCGACTACTGCAACTCCCTCCTGTATGGCACCATGGACAAGTCGACTACTGCAACTCCCTCCTCTACGGCACCATGGACAAGAACTGTGTATGGTTACAGCGTGTCCAGAACTCTGCAGCCAGAATGATCGTGCGAGTGCCCAAATACGCAAGCATCACGCTAGTGCTCCAGGACCTACATTGGCTGCCGGTACGAGAACGCGTTCGTTTCAAGGTGCTGGTATTCGTGCACAGAGCTGTCCACAAGTGTGGGCCCGTGTACCTGAGCGAGCTTGTCTGCCTCTACATGCCCACCATGTCCCTTCGGTCAGCGGGAAATCGTCAACTTGCGAGACCTCGAACAAGATGCAAAGTCGGAGACGCGAGTTTTATGGCAGCAGCTCCGGACCTCTGGAATGATTTACCCACGTCAATGCGTGAACTCAACAGTGAAGCTGCTTTTAAAAGTTCATTAAAACACTCTATTTTAATCGATATTCTAACTCCAGTAGCTGCAGCAGTCCTGGATCTGCGGAGTGATCTACTTGTTTTCAATGCATTTAATGAACACTGAGACTTTTAAGAGCACTTTTAAACATTCTCTTTTAATCAATATTTTAACTTTTAATATTCATTTTTTTACTTACTTTTAATTATGTTTAATTAATTATTTGTTGGATTTATTACTATTTTACATGTAAAGCGCCTTGAACAGTTTCTAACTAGAGTTGGTGCTACATAAGTATATTTATTTATTTAGTGTTTTCCAATTCTTGTTAATTACACATTTCTTCACTATGTTCAAGTTCGCATTACTTCATATGGGTAACATGAAAAGGTTAATGTATATTTTTAACTAATATTGTCTCCCTTCTCCATTACATTGTCTTCACAACATAATACAAACGAAAAAATCCATCTCATTCAAGTTAGGTGTACCTGATCAGTTAATAAATGATAGCTGACTTCACGTAACACGAGTCACAGTAACGCGAGTCACACTGATTATGTAATATCTGTGTATGTTGTTGGTAAAATTTCAATTTACTAATTGTGTTTTTTTAAACCCTAATTTTTGTGTGATTCATTCACGGGTATATGTTAGTTTCTGTCATTTATACTTTGAGGACAAATTTGACATGAACCAAGGTAGGTTTTTGCATTTTCCTTTTGCCATTACGTGAGTTATGCTATAATTAGATGCAATTAAAACCATATTATAATAAATAATAATAATAATAACTTTATTTATACACTAAAATCCAAAGTAGAACTCTGTTCAGTAGTGTTGACAATAGTCGTTAGAAATTATAAGAAATAAATATAATAATAATAATACAAGTAAAACATATAAATACAAAACTGAACTAGAGAAATTAAATCAAAGATAATATTGATGTAAATTATATTATATATCATACGTAGTAAAAATAAGTATATATATAAATACATAACTATATAAAACAACTATATAGTAAATTGTGAGATAAATATATTATAAATATATAGATATGAGTTAATTAATAAGTAACTACAGTAATACATTATTAGTTTCAATTAAAATGTCAGATAAAAAATAAATATGTGGTATGACGACTAAAGTATAAAATTATGACGGCTAAACATTAAAAGCGAGTTTAAAATTGTGTGTTTTAAGACGAGCTTTAAATGTGTCTATGCACTGTATCAGTCGTAAATCTTCCGGCAACGCATTCCAGAGGGTCGGTCCTGCGCACGAGAACGAGCGACGGCCGTACCGCTCAAGGTTGTGCCGCGGTACAGTTAATAGTCCACAGTCAGTTGATCGAAGTGCGTGGCGTGGCACGTATGGTGAAATCAATGATGCGAGGTAGGCCGGCGTCTTGTCGTGAAGGGCGGTGAACACAAGCACGAGTAACTTGTACTGAATGCGCCACTTCACCGACAACCAGTCTAGGTCGACAACTGGCTGCCGAGGCAGATTGCACAGGAGCGCATCAATCTTCTCGGTGAAGCTTCTTTGAAAGCTAGACGCAAGATCAGAGTCGGTTGCATGAGACCCTTCAGGTAGCGACTTGTTACCGTTTCGGCCAAGCAGGGTGTTGGCAATCTTATATATCCGTCGCATGTTGCCGCCAGCTGCGATGATCTCGGACTGGTAATACTGCGACCGTGCCATCCTCAGTGCCTTCCGATAAGTGTTGCGCAGATCCGTGTAATCAGATTATTATTTGTTGATATAATTTAATACACTATGCCAATAGGTTCCTTTTCACAGAAGATGGACTTTTGAAATGCATTATTATTGCACATATATATATGCCAAAATATAGTTCCTAATATGGGCAAAATTGTAACGCGAGTCACTGTGGAAATGACCTAAAGGACATAGTCATTTATTGACATGGCATTAACATAGGGCATCTGTTAAGTGGTGATCCTGAAAGAGCTATAAGGTCTGCCCTGTAATTGCTTGGGTTCTGCTGTTCTTCTGTAGAATCACCAGGTGAGACCTTTCTGCTTTGAAGTGTAACTTTGGCCTTGTAAATGTCAGACCACTAACTGGGTATTCAGTGTATTCATTGACTCCTAATAACAGGCTGTGTACTGGTGGTGATAATGGCCTGTGGACATGGCAGTGTATTCAAGCTGAAACACCATTAACTGTCTTTAACAATGTGACTAAGTGGTCACTTTCCATGGGGACATTGTAATAATCTCTCTTTCATGTTAGAACTTTGTTTAAAGTCAGTGTTGCTTGACGTTTTGAGCATCATTCTTTTCAACTAGGAATGATACAAATCTGTCTGAATTCATTCACTAGGGATAATCAAAATATGCCAGAGTAGCTGTGCATTGGCAGAAAGAGGGAATCTACCCTGAGTTAATATACAAATGCTACTTGACTTTATTCCTGTGATTGTATCAAACTCAAGTGGCATTTTTGCATTGACCACCTTTCCTCCTTGATAGCTTTTGGAGCTGTACTTGACTAGATGCTGATGGTAAGACCAATAACAAATTAGAGTCACACTTGGCAGCCAATTTTAGAGCATCAACAGGAGATAACAATGACAAATAACGTAGTCAAAATATATTTTGTACATTTGTGATTTTATAGTTAATTATATTTTATTATTTATCAAATTTAGATGTTCTTTAAATGTACATAGCATTATAATAATGTAAAATTATGAAACAAAGGTATTTATTTTACATGGTTATTTAATTTAAATATAACTTTTGATTGTGATGTAAGATGTCCGTCTGGTTCTGGTGTTGTGTAAGTCTGCCAGTGCGACAAAGTAAACTTATTACACAACCTATATCTACGTTATGAGGCTAGTTAATATAATCCGCATCTTATTAAATTATATATCTTCTAATTTATATTGCTCAGTGTGGGTAAGCAGCTAAGCAGTACAAATTCAGTCATATATAGTGAAAAGCAACAAACCAGCTATGCTTGTCACGTGTTTTATGTAAATCTCATTGACCGATATATTTGCGGTCACTTTGATGTAGTGCTGAATTCATTGAGGCCTTCTGTGTTCCACGTGCATTGTTCTACCTTGCCATATCAATTGTATGTGTTTCTTTCATATAGATCTATTGCCTTACAAATGACATTACATTAGTCGGAACGCAGCTACTCTATATTACACATATAATATAAGCATAGTTCTTTTCTCTGTCCATGTAAATCACTATATAAATTGTTGTTTGCATGATTATCTGCTTGCAACAGTAAGTTTAATGTGTCTGCACTATTCACAGATGGAGAACCTGTGTACAGTATTTAATTATGGATTGAGCATTGACTGTTATTTTTCAGAAACTTTGTCATTTTGAATAAAACACTCAGTTGAATGTTTCTAAAAAGAAAATTTTACTAATTAAAGAAATCTTCATAATATATATGTTATATATGTACAAAGACACACACCCAGATTCCCTATGGTGGCAGTTTTCCAAGCTATGCTCAGGACTTTCATGATCCAATTACCAGACAGAAATAAAAACACCATGTGTGTTAGACTTACAATTAACTTGGCATGCTCCATTTCTGTTTGTCATAATTCACAATGAGATTAGATTGTTTCATGTTTTAATACCTTTGTGTCTTGTTAAATTGTAATTTCATGTACAGTCTGAAACAACAAGCTGCAGTGTGGCTTGCCATGCTAAAGGATAAGGGCTGTTCAGCTTTGTAACATGCAAATGACCACGTTTGAGCGGGCCTAGTGACATAAGTTTGCAATGAACACGCTTCATATTTGGCACATTACTTGACAAGAGTATTAAGTTTACGCATACGTAATTTCAAAGATATTTAAAATTTCATTTTACTTAGTCTTTAAAGTGAATGCAACATTGAAGAAAACTATACATTAATTAGTTTTCTCTGGCTATAAAATAATTATGCCAAAAATGTAATTTACTATGATTACAAGGCCTTAATTATTAATGTATTACTATATTATCAGATTATAAAAACATTTTCCATGAATATAAATACATAATATTTTAATGGTAGACAACATTAATAGGATACCAAGAATACAGAATTTCCACAGGCTGTGGTTCTGGTAATTATTAATCTACAGCTATACATAGAGCCAGAATGAATGGAAGGATCTAACAAAGGCCAGTATGAATCATGTCTAGATATTATGCCTGGTTTGTTCACCTCTTACCAATTTTACTATAGGCTGCTTGCTGCAAGTGTACTCTGGGGATTTTCCAAATCTTCTGTTGCTAGTTAATTATTTTATTATGGCTAGGTGTGAGCTCCAGTTGTCAACTTTACACCTGCTGATCACACCTGGTTATGTGTGGGAGGTATTAGTTAGCATCATTGGTGTGTATATGATCATATATATATATCGCTAACCAATGTAAAACCTCCGTCAAGCCATCAGAAAACATGTGGTGGGTTCAGACATTCCGTCATATATTTTGTAGAAGTTCTGGTCACAAAAAGGTTTCCTTATGACAAAAACATAAGGCAACAAAAGCGTAAAGTTTTTAAAGTGACAACTGTATGCGGGAATGTTTGATTTATGAGATGTCATGCAGCAATAGTAATCTAATTCAAGTTAACCGTTATCAACATTATTGGCAATGGCAAAGCTTGACGATTTAACATGTCTGCCAGGGAGTAAAGTGCAAAGTGTTGTGAGCACGCCTGTGATCTGGATACATTGCCACATAAGAACTTACCTTTACTTAATGTTGATACCCTCCTATCGTAGGGCACGTCACCAAGGCTTAATGGCGTACGGAGACCGCCCTCCCATGCAGGCAACTCATCGCGCCACGACTGAACTCAGCATACATCAACAGACGCCATACCGCCTGCCAAAAATTGAGCCGGCATTGCGTGAAAACACCCCGTACCGTCTTCCCCGGATTGAGCCGGAGGATCGCGTTGTGGCGGGTAGCTACAAAGTGTGGAGTCGACACGGGTACAAAGTGTACCACGAAGAGTAAGTCCAATGATATCATTTCACCATATGTGACCCGCCACAGTGAACCAGGTATTAAGTTGCACAGGCCTATTTTGCACATGCACCAAAAATAGCTGTCAAGGTCATGTCCCATAATAATCCAAAATTAATAAAATACATGTATTTACAAACAAACAGATTAAAAATATAGACAGAATGAGACAAAATGACCTTCTTTAGAAAATATATCGCCTTTTGAAATTTTGCTTCAATATAAGCAATAAAAAAAAACTATTGTAGATATTTCAACAAATGAGGTATCATTTTAAAACTCATGATCTGTGGAATCCGTTTGACGATTTTGCAACTTAATCCCCACTTTGCCATGGCAGGTGAGAGAGTTTGTACCATTTTGTAAGATAATTTGGACCATTTAAAGTACATCTCACAAGACTGAGAAAACCCGAAATACAGTCTCGGGAGTGAATGTATTGGTCCAAGGGACTATTGCCATCACTCTGCGTCTGCCGTCCTCCGTCCGCCGTTAGCTGCCGTATCTCAGAAACCATTCAGCAACTTTTTCTCTTATTTTGATTAGACATATCTTAGGGCACTGCCACTATGCACGAGAAATCTGTATTTGATTGAATCATTTTAAGGGCTCCCTAGGGCCTCCAAGGACCCCAAAACTGGTAAAAATGTAACATTTGGCCTATTTTTTCTAAAACTGTTCAGCAACTTTTTTTCTAATTTTACATAGATGTATCTTAGGGTGCTGCCACTATATACAAGAGATCTGTATTTGATTGAATAATTCTAAGGGGCCCCCAAAGTGCAAAAGTTTTACATTATCTAGTGATGTGGTTTTGACAAGGGCCCTTGAGACCACCCCCAACAGTAAATGTTGTGTATTGTGCCACAAAGTCAACAGCTGTGACTAATCTGTACAGCCTAGTCAATTGAGACCTTGACTAATCTTTAATTGGTCACAGCACCCAGGCAGATTAGACACACTTGACCCCTGTTAGAATGAACAGTTGCCTAACACTTTTAAACTGTATCTTCAAAACTATTGATTTTCTATAATTGCAAGTTGTGTTTATTTTGATGTTCATTTAATTATTATAAAATGGTGTGACTGTGGTGTCTATTGGTTAAAGATGTATTGTCTGTAGAAACCTGTAGGTGACAAACATAGAAAATTAATATTCTGTCACCTGTAGGTGACAAACATAGAAAATTAATATTCTGGACAACTATAGAGTGAAATATCCTACACTTTATTGATATCAAATGCATTCTACTGTTCTGTTTATGCTTGCCATGCCTTGTGTAGACATGGTACTGTGTAAATCAATTGTATCAATATAGACTAATAATTACAGATTCACAATATAGTTGACACCTGAAACAACCAACATTTGAATGTTGTGCTTGTAATATTTCCATGCAATCCATTTGCATATATAAACTTCAACAGCCGTTTTCTGCATTTTCACTTTTTGATCCCTACCATGATCAATGCTCCATAAATTTGCAATTTTTGTAGCAGTCATAATTTTTGAAACCGTGTAAAGCACCCTACCAAACCTTTACAAGGATGTAAGAAAACAATGTTACAATTTTTCCGACTTATCACTCATTTGGTCAGCCGGGGTCACATATAGACGTATTAGTCCAAAGGACTTCAGGGCCACTTGGCCCATTTTTATAAATTATAAACAATTTATTACCAGTTTGAATAATGTAATTTTGAATTATTATCTTGATAAAATGTTTTGTTACCAATTTTGGATTGATTTATATGTAATTCTAAACGTTAATACCTAACTTTGATGTTGTCTCTCTCAAATCTTGAATTCTTCTGTTGGATCTATTCAACCACCCATAACTTTGCAACAGATTGACTTGGACGGATGCCATTCCTAACACTGTAACGCTGAACTGTTTCCCTTGAACATAATGCTGATAACTCCATAATGGCAAAATAAATATACCTTAAAGTTGCATTTTGAGTTTAAACAACCATTTTTGCCGTTTTTTAAAACATGTATGCACCACATGAACAACATTTGCCTATTTGATCTAGGTACCATATGTCACTTTGACATTTACTATGCTATTTGATAGATTATACTACTGCAAAATACCGGTCATCAATACATTTTTCAACAAATTAATATCGTAATAAAAGTCGTGTATAAATACTTTGAGAAAACATCTTCTGCATCTATGTGTATAAGTGTAACTGTAGATAGTGCCATCTGAAGGATGGACAAGTATTACCAAAGATACCATGATTATTTTGGTTGCAGACCCAGGGAGTTGGCAGCCATCTCAAGTCGTAAGATGGCAGCAACTCTACAGATTGAAGACCAGCCCCACTCACCGTACCATGTGACTTCCTACCCCAGGTTCCGCCAAGCTGCAATAGAACCAGTCACTGATCCACCGAAACTGTATGCCAATAGCAGCGACCCAGCTTTCTATAAGTGGTGAGTATATTCTACGGTTAGCCATTTCATGTGCCAGCAAACACTGACATACAAGAAATATCATGCATGTCATTTTTAAGACTTGCACTTTGTTTTAAACTTGTGTTTTATGCATATATTGTGGGTATTTTATTAACTAAATTACATTTTTCCCAAAAAGGCCGACTATTTTCTCAATTTAATTCCAAATACATAATAGATATCCAACACATTTTGTGCATGGTAACCATACATTATTTCATTTTTGGTTACAAGTTCCAGTATATTTTTGCCCTTATATGCATGCAAATGTGAGTGTAATTATAATAATGGCAGCCAAACACTTTTCTTTTCTAACGTTTAACCTAATTAGCCGATTTCCAATGGTGATATATATATTCTAGCCAATGCCAGTAATCATTGCAAAAAAGACATTCTTGAAGCACATGACATTTGTTTGTTATAAAGGGAAGTTGTCTGTTCATTCTAGTAATTATTAGCAGGAAGTGTGCTCAATCAGTTGTGTGTAGTCCCAAATTTGAACAAAAGCGTGGGAATGAGGCAACGGTGTAGCAATAAGTGCCAATAAGCAGTACATGCTAATAGTCTTAGTGGCTGTTTACAAATTTAATGTTATCTGTACAGCTCAAACATTTGAATAAGCGCTAAACAATATTGAAAGTTGTGCCTGCAAAATGTTAACATTTGAATACCTTCAGATACTAAACAGCTGCTATTGCCTAATTGCCACTTGTTGCAGTGGCACTCGTCCCTACTCACGAATACCTTTGAGGTACGAAGTTGGATGAAGTCCAACTGATCAGTTCAGTGAATTTCCTGCTAACAATTACCTAACAAAACAGACAACCTCCCATTAATATAATTTTTCCAAGGAGGATACCCAAACTCTACTTCCAGCAGACATATGTTTTTACCCAACAGTTGGGCATTGTTTATTCAGAATTATAACTACTCTATCTTGTTTACTAACACATGAAATGGGGAATAACCATAACAACCCATCATCTTCATAGTTACAACTTCATAGTTAATATTGACCATTGGTTTCAGTTTATATACCAGTGTGAACTACGAGAAGATGAACACACCACGATGTGACTCACCGACCAAGTCTGAGTCGAGCATTCACTGGGTTCTCTCACCCTACAAAGATCTACACATCGATAAAAAGGTCTGGTATACTTCATTTATTTTATGTAGTATTTCGCTGCTATCTCATTGATACAGTGTATACTATTATATACTATTGAATATGTACTTACCAACATCCAACTGTGGCGCAACAAAGCAAGAGCAGTTACCATTACAGTATTTAGAACTGAAACTCATTCCTGTTACAATTTCATTTCCGCTGTTGCCAATTAAAGCATTGCATGCAGCAGATAATCATTCTCACACAACTCCAGTGGCGCCACCTGGGGACTGACTGACAACTGAAAAAGAAAGGAATGAACCTACCTATGTTCATCAAAAAAGTTTTGTTGCAAATTATCAAGTGTCGCCATCTATCAACTACAAAACATATGTACATCAAATTAAATCTGCTCAGTTTTGGTGGAAATCTGCCTAATACCAGAAGTATTTCCTCTTTGACGTATAATTTACCATTAAATTTTATACCTTTGTGGAAAACACAAGAAAATTATGTACTTTACAAATCTCTCTTAAATAAATACACATTAATATGGAATATTGAATGGTGATCAGTTCTCCAGATGGCGCCAGCTCTTTTGTTGCTGCATGGGTGGGTAAATAAGTTTGTTCGTGTTGTAGGGGACGCATCGAGTACAAGGTCCGTACTCCCGCAAGTTCACCGTCACATGCATGGCCCCAACGAATTGGCTGCGGATGAAGTGGGGTCAGTCCACCAAGTCAACGCCAGTGGTCCACCAATGGCGGCCTTCCACCACCGCCAGCACCTACCTCAGAGGTCGTACCCCCATACACACCAACCACAGGGTCCTGAAGGTCATGGCTCAGGGTCAGATGTTTTGACCTTGAAAGGTGAAGGTCAATGTTGTCATGATGATGATGTTAATTTATTGAATGGTTGTTCAACTGATGTTGATAGTGAATTACTGTTTGTTAGCAAGGTATCACGTGCAGAAATTATGATATATTCTTCTTTTGTAGCAGAGTTTTGTGTGTGATCTTTTTGATTTTATTACATGCAGTATTACATCATCGTGATCTCAAATACATTGTTGTGTGTGTGCAATTGTGTATGTGTGGGTGTGTGCATCCTTGAATGTGTGTGTGCATGCGCGTGTGCATGTGTGTATTTGAGTGTGTGTTCGTGTCTGTATGTGTATTTCTATGTGTTGTGCATGTGTGCTGCAATCAGGCTGTGAGAATGATGGGGTGAATGTACAGGGTATCTATGTCAATTTGATCGTGTACATTTATGCCGACTGTGCCAGTGTGGATAAAACACTATTGGAAGCGTAATTTCTAGAAAGATATAGTAAATGTTATTTCAAGTGTAACAGTTCCTTAGCTAGCTAATTAGCAAAACAGGAAAGTTCATCTGCGCCAACACATTTTACAGAATACAAGAAGGATTATGTCGCAGATGTAAAATATTGACAAATTATCCATTTTGTAGTTCATCGTTATAGCTACAAAAGATAATCATTTTATTCATTAAATAATGTTATATAGTACGATATGTCTAATCTAACACATTGTCTGCCAAAACGTGATTTGGTGAGTGCACACAGGCACTCCTATCATAAATCTCTACACATCCCAATCATCTGCAGTGTTCTCCCACTATTGGTTGTTAATCCCTGCCTTTGTGTCATCTCTACACCCTCTCCATCTAAACTTTGGTCTTTCTCTTCTCTTGCCACTCTCTTCCCTACCTCCCTCTACCCTACCACCTTCTTCCCTACCACCTACTTCTGTTGTCTCTGTGTCACTGAATTATATGTTCTGTTACCAGCAACTGTTTCGTTGTTGAAATGGTATGACTGACAGAAATAATGTAGTTGTTTTTTTGCTTTATTAATTGTTAAGCTGTAAAGTTGTCCCTCACATGCATACTCAACAGAATTCTTACAGACAATCATTTTGATAAGGTGTCCTTTATAAAGTAAATCAGGAGTTCATGAACTGGGGGCCAGGGACTTTTGAGGGCTGCCATATAGTTCCTATGTAGTTGTTGGCAAATAGGTAAAATTATCTGTAAAGACACATGTATGAAACACAAAAAGGGGACTCCGTTAGAAGGTAGAATTTTAGCTGCAGTGAATTTTAAAACAAATTTATTTTAAAAATAAAATCCGTAACATTGTTTATCTTCAAACTTTCTCCAGACTGAGCATTGGTAAATATGGAAAAGTTAACTTTGTGACTTAAATTGAAACAACTTGCTGTATATTATTATCATACCACTTGATATTAAATGCAATGGGGTTGCTTTGACCAGTTTGCATTTGTATCAGTCTGGAAAACTACTGTATTTCTTCAATAATATAAATATATGCAGTTTTAGATTCTAGTTTCAAATTAGAAATGTTAAAGTTATGCTAAATCTACAATTGAATTAAACCTTGCAAGCTGAAGTGGCATGTTGTAAAATTTAGGAATTCACATTGAGCTTTTGTTTTGCATGCATTGTTTAAGACACATGTATAGAAAGCCAACAAAATCACATCATAATATACATAATTAAACATTGATGAAAAAATGGTAAATTTACTGTTATGTTATATACATAAAATAAGTTTTTTTTCAGAATTCTCCCATACATTATTGAAATATGGATGTCGTAACAACTACTTTGGTTAGGGCCAAACAAATTATTTACTTTTTAAAAATAACTTTAAAATTCTGTTTGTTTCATTGATGTTGCAATAGCATTTATTTGGTGTATTTTATGACCTGGTTTGTCTTTAACATCAGTTAAAGTTGTACAGTACCTTGTAGGTGAACATTTCACCAATGATTCCTGATTTTGTGTACTGTGAAAGTTCTTGTTTGAACGATATTGTTTGTTTTGCTGTGTATGCACATATGCATATGATATGTATTAACACGACTGTGATACTGTTTAACTATATAAATATCTGTGATATTATCAATGTAATAATTAGGAAGACATTCATTTGATGTTGAGTAGCTTCCTCAGTTTTGTTGTCCAGGATGTGTAGGCATAGAGTTTACGGAATTACCCGCATTGTATTCCATGTAAACATCATGTAAAGAATCCACAATTTATCCATATATACCTTAATATTGCAAAATGGGATCGTATTGTTTGTTCAAAACAATACTATTTTCGTGTAGTATAATTTGTATAGCTTTGCACAGGGATTGGTGCCTAATATATGTGGTGGGAGTGTATTACAACCTCAGTTCATCATATAAAGTGTAAAGAAGGTTCAATAGTATTGATGATTGGATTAATCAGTAATTACAGTCTTCATATAGTCACACAAATAAAAAAAAATAAAGTAATGATGTAATAAAAAGGAACAGAATTAGCCAAATGTTTATTTTGTGATGAGAAATTATGATAGAAAATTATTATGATATGTGATATTACAAAGTGATATTATGATGTGATTTCATGCTATGGAACAACCCAAATCAATACTGCTATCATGATGTTATGTATTCACTGTGATATTTATTTTGTTCTACCTACTTTGTACTCTTGTGAAAATAAAAAATTGAAGTACATACAACATTACTATGGGATTCACTCTGTTTGTTGGATAATAATAAAAGTTACACAAGTTATTTTTATTAAAATCAAATGTACATAGCTGACGACTATTATTCTCCCAAAATAATAATGTAAGATTCGTTGCGTGTCGCCCTCTGGTGTTTACTTTTGTAATTCCTCGTTTCATATTTTATTCAGTGATCTGAATAGTTGTTAATCCTACGGGTGTTGCATTTAATTGTGAGATAAAAACATGTAATTATAACTAAGTATATTGGTAGGTGTTTCAAGACAAAAATCCTGGAACAACAAATAAAGCTGTGTACTTTGTAAATTATTTGCTAGTGGTGTTGATGGGACTGTGCACCAGGTACCGCCACTGGTATTTCCAACTTATAAAAATGTTAGTTGTTGCATTGAGCACTGAAAGGTTGAGTTTTAAAACATACAATATGTTTATTATTTCACATATAATTTGAAAGTCAATTTGTATATAATAAAACTTGTATGTAATATAATACCGGCAATATACAAAAAACAAAATGGAAAAGGAAGTTGACTTTTTGAGGGTTCAAAATTGATTTTAATCCACCCTTTAAAAAATTAAAGCAGTAACTGTTGTAGCTTCATTATTTACTTTTGCATAATTATACATTTCTGCCGATGAGCTAAAATATGGCAGGGTCAAGCTCCAGGCATCACTGGCAATTTATCTACAACTGCTATCTCTAGCCCCCAAACAGCAGTTATTATGATAGGATACTTGACACATGTATATTTAGTGATGCATTATTTTACATGAGTCATTGCTATAGTTTGACATACTGTGAACAATTTGATGCTAAAAGTATGCTGCTAACACAAACAGTTGATGAATCATGTAGGATATATCGTAATGACTGTATGTATTGGGACACTGTATGATTTGGGACACCCTAAAAACTAGAAAAAAAAAATTCTTTCTGTACCGTATATTTTTGAGATACCTTAATAAATATAATTATTTTTGTGTATTCGGACACACGGGATATAGGGTCATTGAGACACTAAAAAAATAGTTAGTAGCAGGGTATTAAACAAAGACGACATAATGTCAGGACTTGTTCATGTCCCTAAGTATTGGGACAGTGAATCTGAGATTTATTTTGTGAACCCTATGTTTTGGGACAGTTGTCAATTTTATTATTTTTAAGTGTCGCAATATATACGGTCATTACAGTACTTTGTGGGCAACTGTTTTTCTGACACATGCAAGGAAGAATATTCATAATTAAATACTTATATTATATTGTTTAATTATAATTAGTTTTTACTATTGCAAGTGGCAGTGTTTGAAATCATGTCAGTCCTTTTCTTTTGCCAGCCTTAATCAGCTCTGCAGTTGTTGCCAGACTGTCAAATAATAATGCCCCTGGTCGAGATGCACTACCTGCAGAGCTGATTAAGGCTGGCAGTCAGGCATTGTTACCACCACTCTACAGCCTTTTCCTGAAGTGCTGGCAGGAATGCTCAATTCCGCAAGAAATTAGGGATTCAAATATAATCACGCTGTACAAAAACAAGGGTGACAAAGGCGACTACAATAACTACAGAGGAATATCTCTGCTCAGTATTGTAGGGAAAATATTTGCACGTATCGTCCTCACTCGTCTACAAACTTTAGTAGAACGCGTGTACCCCGATTCAGAGCACGGTTTCCGCTATGACAGAGGAACTGTAGATATGATCTTCTGTGTACGACAACTACAAGAGAAACCAAGGGAGAAACATATGCCACTCCATAGCCTCTGTGGAGCTCACAAAAGCTTTTGATTATGAAAACAGAGAAGCTCTGTTCATGGTCCTGAAGAAAGTTGGGGGTCTATCAGTACTACCCAGTCTTATCCAAGCCTTCCACAACATGCAAGGCACAGTTCAGGCTGATGGATCTGAGCCCTTCCCCATCAAAAATGGTGAGAAGCAGGGATGTGTTCTGACCCCGACGCTTTTTGGAATATTCTTCTCCATTATACTCAAAGAAGCCATCATTGCTCATCCTGGAGTGGATCTGAGGTCCAAGCTTGACGCAAGATATCTACTCAACGTCACGCTTGAAGGCCAAGACAAAAGCAACAGTATTTCACATGTGTGAGACCCTCTATGCTGATGATGCTGCCTTCTACACCCATTCCAAGGAACAGTTACAACTAATCTTGAACAGCTTCGCAAATACTTCAAAATCAATGTCAAAGACTGTCACCATGAGTCATGGGAAACAAGAACCCCAAATCGCTGTTAATGGTGAACCCATCGAAACTGTGGAGAATTTCTCCTACTTAGGTTCTATAATGTCTAAAAACTTTACAAAGAATTGAACACAAGACTTGGCAAAGCAGTAACATCCTTTGGAACACTCACGAATCGTGTCTGGTCCAACAAGAGCCTAACATTGCACACCAAGCTAAAAGTGTACCATGCTTGTGTTGTCAGCATTTTATTGTATGGTTCAGAGACATGGACAACGTACCGAAAAAAAGAATGGAAACTCAACAATTTTCATCTTCGTTGCCAACGAACAATCCTTGGCGTAAAATGGCAGGATAAAATGATTAATCTTGAGATCCTGCAGCGCTCCAAGTCAACGCCACTAAGCAACATCCTCAAACACAGACGCCTACGATGGCTTGGACACATACAGCGTATGCCCAGTGACCACCTCCCAAAGACCATTTTCTATGGGGAGTTGACTGGGGCAAACGTCCAGTAGGCAGACCCAAATTAACATTCAAAGGTGTGGTCAAGAGAGAGATGTAAGACTTCGGCATTGACCCTCTACGCTGGCAGACTTTTGCCGAGGACATAGTCATCTGGCAAGACTGTCTCATTGGTGGTTCAGCTGTTGACATCGAATTATACCAGATAAACCAGGAAACCAAGAGTGCGAGACGTCATGCCAGAAATCCAAGTTACCCTACCTGATGCAGCTACAACAAGCATTGTCTCTCTAGACAAACTGGCCGCTACTACTTTTCTTTTTTCCTAATGCTGGACATTGTTTTTAACACTTTGAATGTGTCACAAATTACACATATTTACAAACCAGTTAATTATAACAGAAAAAAGGTCAACTTAATATTCCAAGTTTCTGGGATATTTTCTTCAAAAATGATGATAAATTCAGACTTGATCCACAAAATACTGCTGGGCATTCTGTCAAACCATTAGGCAGGATATTTTAAATTGACGTTGGATATTTTGTGATATCAAGTTTTGTTTTGAGCACTGCATGCTAATACAAATCTGAATAAACTTACTAATGTAGGGTTTGGTAACTCTATCCACTGGAGGCAAATGATAAACAAACAGTAGGTAAAGAAAATATTGTGACCTTTATTAGTTGTAATGATGATGTACAATAAACCAGACCTCTCCTCAGACATTCCAGACAACATGCATTCATTTCAGTAGAAAAAGAATATGTTACAACCAAGAACTATACATGCGTAGTGTTGCGCATTACGAGAACAATTTTATACACAACAATTCCCCTCTACATAACAACATCTCCGAAAACAACTTAGTTACGAAAACCTTCACTTTTATCAAAACTCCCAAAACATCAGTATGCGCCCATCAACACGATAGTTTGTGTCTTCAAAACTGCTCAATGCGTTCACAATGCACCAAACAGACATAGACAAATCTCTGTGTCGCGATGAGAGAATGTTTGGAGAAGGGGAACTTTGCTGGTTCACGAAAACAGTAATATACATTTAACAGCGATGGTCTCACAAGTGTGCAAATTCCAAAAAAGTTACGCGTTTTCGCATTGATTCAGTCCTCCTCCCCCACCCACCCACCCACCACCAATATGTGGAGTGGGACTACCACGTTTTACAATCCAAATTGCTATTAATGTCAATTGTCGTTAACATGTTTTGCTCGCCAAGGTGGTGCCACTGCAGCAATCTATTTCCCCTGCGATGATAAAATACCCCGCACACCCATGATGCGCTTAGCACATTTTAAGACTGCAAACTTGTGTAACCATCGCTACAACCACACTGCATATTCCGATCATTAATTTATTTGTAGCTTCGGGAGAAAAGATAGTGGGTATTCATGCAAACGACGGTGAGAAAAAGGCACGTTTTTATGACACAGCATATAAGAAGAATATCTGGATAATATCCATCCACGTGAATGCATATCATGTGACATCTCTTGAGTAAAATGGCATTAATTAATTAGTATGGCAGTGTGGACATGGACATGTGGTAGAACTAGAAAACTATACAGCACAGTTCAGCAGCAGCTTTTGCTGATAAACATATGCAAATACACAGTTTTTTCTGGTATCTCTGAAAACCAGATTAATCGGCCCAGAAAAGTTTGTGAGCAAGTCTGTAAAATATGCACCTCACGTAAACAATGAGGTAGAATTCTAAGTGGCTGCACACGCAGCCCACATTATTACAATCACGAAACACCGAACCAGGCCACAACTGTACAATCCTTTTAAACTACGTTGATCTAATAATTGCAAAACGACCTTTGCAATATGTCTCAATGCACTGGCGACGTATAAAGAAGATTTGCCTCCCTCTGGTTGCCTGTGCAATTCTCGTCACACTGCCATCTGTGGTGACCGACCAGAATTAAACGGGCAGCTGTTGCCTAAATGCCATTTCAATCAGTGCGGCCTCATAATGTGTAACGGCCAATAACATAAACCCGAAAGTGTTGGTTTAGAAAAAATCCATAACTTAATTATACGACATCCACCAGATGGCACCATGTGCATGATTTATACCAATTCTCGGCACCTACCAAAAGTGGTTTTGTTGTTAGGTGCACAATATCATAAATTAAGTTACAATTCACAGAATAATGACCATGGTAATTACTTCTAACCAGTGCTACATATTAAGCATGGTAATAGCGGGAAATGTTTATGTAATGTCATTAAAGCGCGTATTTAACAAATTGTTACAGGCATGTAATATAAAACGCAAGTCTGGTTAAAAACAGTAAAACGTGGGCCAATCATCAACAACGTTTGTAACTTATGTTTCACTCAATTGTTCCAACCTTCTACTAAAACTAGAAACTGTCTTGGCATCCAGGACACCAGTGTTCACGCCACAAAATCTGTGTCGGTCATATGAGGATTTTTACCTCGGTCCCCCAAATCGCCGCAGTTAAATTAGAATCACACTGATAGCTTTGCAGATTTCTAAGCTTGCATCGGGATTATCATAGCCTTGTTGTCAGAATTACCATCTAGTATAATTATAATGTGGCAGTCCATATAATCTATAGTATAAGTTGTTGCTTTCATCCACGGTAACGAGACATCTGGATGGAATCGAATCAACATAACTGATGGAGATTGCTGTGACATAACAGCATTCCTTGGTGACACTTATTTCTTTAAACGATGTTGATTAAAAAGATCAATATTTGATTTCATTTACCTAGAAGCACATTTGTTTGTTGTGCACACAATTATCCAGATAATAAAAATTCCTTCCAAATCAACTGTTTACCAATCTGCCCCTTCTTGAAAGAAAACAAAAACAGCATAATTTACACGTGTCAAAAAGTAATTACGGAATGGTTTTTATATTTTTCCATATTTTTATAAATTTTTACGTTTGTTCAGTCATCACACTATGTGGCAGTATGTGGTTCTGTTGCAG
This sequence comes from Escarpia spicata, assembly GCA_963995525.1. NCBI lineage: Eukaryota > Metazoa > Annelida > Polychaeta > Sabellida > Siboglinidae > Escarpia > Escarpia spicata. The sequence goes on from OZ023212.1 coordinate 33,468,074, forward strand.
ATCCAGGCTTCGATTCCGTGTCTCTTTACCATCAGGCATCAAGAAAACACAAAATGGTTAGCAAAACATTTTGAAGCAAATGCCGCAATTTACTGCACATGTAGGCTAGGCAGTTTCGTGTCAGTGGGAAGCCACCTTTTTCAACTTATAAAGTTTACAACAAAATGTCACAATATGACATCCACAAACTTCTAGAATTTCTAGAATCACTCCATATACAAGAATGCTCCGAGAGCAGCGCAAACTTGCATATAAACAGTTCAGACCAACTGCATTGGTGTTTTGGCAAGACTATCAAAAACAACTATGCTCCAATAATCTATGCAGACAGATTCAGACCATATGTCATGATGCAGACAAAATGTAGACATATACTATTATACAAAGCAAACATTTACAAATAACCTTTATATAGACACATTAGTAAATCGGAACCAACTTTACATTAGATGGTTGTTGGAGGAAAAAATATTTACAGACATGTACAATATTATCTATATACACAAATCCAGTTACGAATGCATCTGTATGATTAATTATATTCACAATTCAGTATAATGCGCACAACATATATTGGCTGGGTAAACAGCTCACAAAATAAGGTGGACAATGAATTTTGGTTAAACATGAAAAACAGGTAAGTTTGTGTGTACAAAAAACACGGTAACATACAGACACGCGCACGACAAGAAAGACAATAACTGTCCTCTCCACTCACACATGCATGCGAATGCACGCGCACGCGCTCACGCATGCACACACTCACACTTACTAAGCAAGGCAAAAAGAGGCATAAATAACAATTCACAACAATGTTGTGTGAAAATACCAAAAAACAACAATGATCACTTAAACTTTTTAACAATGCTACCATGAAAGACAGTTGTGCCTGGATGGAATCCATTAAATGTTTCTTGTTGCAAACCTTTGGCATTACCTGCCGTTTTCTTTGAGCCACTGCCTCTGTTGCAAAACCGATGACCACATTAAAATCAGGATTTAGCACTGGTAAACTTGCCGCAAACAGTCGGGCCAGAAAGCACCGAAACCATATTTGGTATTACTCATGCATATATATAAATTCCAATCACATGTTAGAGGTAGCTTAACTTTAATTAAACATACCAAAGATGCAACGTTTTTTGCAAACACCCCGAGGTGTCACAAAGCTTCTTTGGTATTTTATGTTTAAAAATAGATATTTATTTCAGAAACATACGAGTTGATCGTATTTTAAGTTGCCCAATCAAAAGTCAAGTTTTACTTTCGGATAAATTCACCCTATATAAATTTATGCTGTACAAACCACACATTTTGTAAGCCATTAAAGTTTCTTAAACATCTGGTAACATTTCCTCTTTGACTAGTCAAACTCTGGCTGATTAAAAAACTGATTGTGTGATTTTTGACACAGAAACATAGTTAATTTTAACATGTGAATAAATCACTACTTTAAAAAACTCTCATGTTTCTGGAATGAATACCTGCCTTTAAAAGCATCATAATGAAAGTGTGAATTGACCCGAACCATATAGAGACAAACAGTCGGCCTCCATTGGTGGCAGTACCCGGTAGTAACCACAACTCTATGGTTTGTGCTTCATGTGTGGAGAATAAATTATGTGGTTGTTCAGTCATGTTCACTTCACCCATTATGTTAGCTGTTTTATGCCTTGCAATGTTATTCAAACACTGCCAACATCCGTCATATCACAGAGAGAGTCCCTACACCGTGTTCCAGTTCCACCTCCTACCAATGTCCACAGACAGACAGATCAACATAGAGAAGCTGAGTTTTGAAAACTTCGAATTTCTTGATTTTTAGAGTGCCAAACATATAAGATATTGGTGGTGTAAATAAAAGTCTTAGTCAACATAACACTGCACTGTCATTTTGGATGTACCATGTGATTTCATGAGTTTAAGAAAGGTGTTGAAATGTCACATGTGTAAGCGTTATCAGGGTAAGAGCATCTTGCAACGTATCCATTTGTCTAGCGTCAGCTCCATCTTGCATCCATCGTAATTCCCACCCACTGTTTCTCTGTCTTCTCCCATTTCCCGTCTCCAGCATCTGCTTCTTATGCATCATTCTCTTATCTCTGAAAGCATAAAGTAAGAACACTTTCAAATACGATGTACATATATAACAATAACAGTACAAGCTTCAACAACAAATGTCTGGCTCAGAGTCTTACATCTAAAATGGTCAAACATGGTCTCCAACATTGATCGTGCTTTGGGAAAGGAGCAAATAACTGCCAGTAGACATGATATGAATAGCAAATGGAGGTGGATAGGACATATGCTGAGGAAACCATCAACAAACATAGCGTGACCATCATGCATATGGAACCCCAAGGAAGGAGAAGAAGAGGAAAGAGAAACATCTAGCAACGAGACACAGAAAATGAAAGGAAGAAGGTGGACTACACCCGGACGGAATTGGCGAAAACCATCACAATAAGTGTCAATTGCCTATGTTGTCAGTGAGCAAACAGGCCAAAGTAAGTACATATGCAAGTAGGCATAATAAAACATTTCTACATTATAACTTAATAAATCAGCTACAACAAATGTAGATGTATACAGACAATGGTCTAAAAACTAGTCTTTCAACTTCAAGCAAACTAACGTTCTTGTTAAAACAATCTGCCCAAAGCACTAATGTAGCAAATTCAAGTCCCCAAAAACATTTTGCGAGCAAACGTATGCGAGAATGAACCTGTAAACCACTGTAATATGATGCGTAATTACTGACACTATTGTCACACACAAAAGAAGTTGTTTACGGTAGATTTCACTACTGGTAAGTGTCTAGGTATTATCACATATCACAGGTGAATGACCCCCTCTCCACAATCATATAATTACAATTTTTCTCCTTTGCCTAGGACTTTCTTACAAACCGACCAAGAGTGGGCAAAATATATGTCTGGTGGCAAACGCACCAAGTTACCCTACCCATTAAACCATTGATCTCCCATGACCCCTACCTCTGAAAGCCACAAACCACAATACAGGTGAGATAGAATCGCTGATGAGAGGGAAGGAAACATTGTGTACAAGATAAGACTTGACATTATCTTATCAATCTCATGTCAGTCCTCTGTGCCCTGCCGCGGTCATTTCCCTTACCTGGTCAGGTATTCTAAATGACCATGCCATGACAGGTTGTTGACGGTGATAAAGCGAGGAAGTCGCTGGGTTTATCGTGAACACAGGCGGGGCTAACAACATCCTATGTCTAGACATAACATTACACAATAAAGGATTTGACATCAGTAATTATGAGTCGCAAAAATTTAACTGACAATTTCCTCTTATGTTAGTCTTAGGTTGTTCACCTCTTCCTGTCTTTCCCATGTAGGTCCTACTTAGCACCTAGAAAGATGCAAATGCAGTCTGTTCTTCATTTTTTTATATTATAGTCTTAATTCTAGAATAAATATGTTGTATTTAATAAACCCAAAACAATGTTTCCAATTTGAATGTTGCACTCAAGGAATGTTAAATTTGTAGACAACATTCAAATTGTAAATATACGTCATTGGCACTTATTGCCTAGCACTCAGAAAGACAATCCATCTAAAAAAGAACGCTTTTTCAACCAAGGTACTGTTCCTCAGTTTTTGCTTTAACTCATAATACATGTACTCAGACAGCCTAAATATCTACTAAATTCATGATTTATGTGTATCCTGTTTTCACCTACAACAAATTATTGTTCTTTGTTCCTGTGTAGTTGGACACCTGTTATTAGTTATCTTTTACAAAGTATAACTCTTCACTAATGATATTATAAAGCCGTATTAATAGTAGTCAAATGAAAACAAATTCAGGCTTCATTCATGTTTGTAAATATTCGGAAAGCTTCTGTGTAAATTATTTGTATGTATGTACAAGGTACATGTACAAAACATTCAGATTGTAGACAGTCGTCATTGGAACTTATTACAGAGGCATGTATGACTACCTAGAACAACCTAGTACCTTTGAAGTGGGCTGGCTCCCAAACTTCTTACCACAAAGTGGAACGAAGTACAACTAATTTAGCACACTTCCTGCTAATAATTACCAACCGATTTAAGTAACAGAACAAACAACGTCACATTAAGTAATTAACTTTGTATATATGTACCTGTGATCATTCCTAATTATGACAGAGAGAGGTACTGTCAAACCTAAATGTGGTCTTTATAATTCAGCTTTGCCAAAACCGAGTCAATTTTTAATGAACATTAATGAAATCAGTTTCATCAAAATGTCATCATTCTGCGTTATAGCATTCACAGCAGATGCCGTCCACTTTGAAGAAAGTGACAATCAGAGAAAATCACGCACAGGCTTCCCAGGTAAAGCACTACATGAAAGTTCGCTATTACATAACTCCCAATTGTACCTGTCCCCCCAACAGAGTGGCCTGCTTACAGGTACAAACACAGCCCCCTTACAAGTACAAACTTAATTACGCCAAAGGTGGCATTTACTGGCCCATTAGCCAAAGGACTTTATAATAAGGGGGAAAGTTGAGTAATTCCATTCAACTGTCATCTCGCTTTGGCTGTATACTTACTTCCCTTCCCACTGAGCCAGTTTAATTGAGTATCAACCCCCGACTTACGATTGCAGATGCATCGAAGCAAGCAATCACAAAGCATTGCATGTCTGTAATAAACTGGCCTACTACCGTGTATTAGGGTAACAACATCACTGAAGGGGCTTTGGTGCATCTACTGACTGGGTTTTTGGCTGCTCAACACAGACTTATCATCTGCACCACAGCCCCCTGAAAGCTATAGATATTAACCCAGAAACGGACAAATCCACAATCTGATTGCTGTTCCTGTATGACTCCCACAAACCATAATGCCCAGTGATTGTGGACTCAATAACTCGACAACAACACCTCCAAAAATGTGCATCTATATAACTCTCAGATACTGCTATATCTGATTATGATTTCCAAGGTTTCCTAGTTAAGACACCAACTATGATTTACAGAGACTCCTGGGGACTGTTTCATTATGATTCTTACGAGCTCATAAGCCTGGTTTTGCCCTTTACAATCAATGTTGCTCTTTAACAGTGATCTTGTACATTGAAACCTGTCCACACCAGGATGTGCCGAGGGGACAATTTTGCTGGTGTGTCACAGAGATACTGTCCTCAGTGATACAATGGAAGCTTTTTGCATTTTGAAAAAGCTGTTTAAATGTAACAATGGATTCTGTTAAATGACGGCTTTCTTATGAGTTTCTTATCATAGTGAAACAGTCCCTGATTGATTTCCAAACCATCCTAAATATAACCGACTCTGAATGAACTCTGACTATGACACCAAAAGACCTTTGATTCCAGAACAGACATGACCAAGTGGCCTCCAACCAGCGTCAGCTACAGTCAAGTCAACTTATTGCTGAACCATTGTATCAGCCATGAGTCATCTCATTAAACATGGCATGTCCATGGAGCTGTAAGCACATTGAAAGGTCTGCTGGGAAGATATCATGTAGTGACACACACCTAGTACAGAGAACACCCTGGAGGGATGAGTGTCATCAGGCATGTCCAGCTGGGTGACAGCGCAATAGAAGGAGACCAGAAGACAATACCAGGACAGCGCATGGGATGATATATGTGGACAGAAAACCTGATGTGTTTTACTACCAATGCTGCTGCATTATCTGAACTGACACGCTGCATGTTGTTTTGATTAAGAACGTCCCACTTCAAATTATCTTAATTAACATGTATGAGGATGACCAAAAGAAACGTATAAACTATAAACGAACCATTGCAAAAGAAACATGATACTAGAAAATAAAGACAGAAGACCTAGAAAGAATGGTTGGGGCATATATTGATGGAGTCAATAACTCTCTGTCTCATGTTAGAAACATAAAACAAGGAATTTGCTGATGCTTGATACTATTACCCATGTTATAAATGTCAATATAAATACAGGGTACACTGTCACTTTATCAAAACAATCCAAGAAATGTCACATGGAGGTTTAATTTTAATTAAAATTTAATTTTAATAAGATACTGTTTGAAGTTCACCTATCCATGTGTTCAGTCAACATCTGCTTTAGTGGTGAAATGACAGGTGTAACTTGACAACTATACACAAACGTACAAAATACCTGCAGATTTCATCTTCAAAAACACCTGCTGGTTCCTTGAATTAGAAAGACCATATTTAGACTCGACAGTTGTGCCTCTGTCTGCCTTAATTAAGAATAATGACAGGTATACAAAGTGCTGCTAAGTGTTAGTGGTAGAAGGTCATTGATACAAACATGAATGGCATTTCCCTGTAACAGCACAATGACTCGTAGATAATTACCTTTGCTTGTAGGCCATGCCATCAGGCGATGTTCTCTTATGTCCTGTTGATGTCTTGTTGATGTCCTGTTGTCTCTACCATGCAGGAGTGCCCAAGGACAGCTCATCTGTATCTCAATCTTCTGTAGTTCATGTTGCCAAGAGGCAATATGTCAATGTGGTTGTGATCTGGCTGCAGTCAAGGCCCTATCGCTGTGAAAGCCATTGTTGTCAAGCCCTGTTGCAGTCAAGGTCCTGTTGCTGTCAAGGCCCTGCTGTTGTCAAGGCCATGTTGCTTTCAATGCCCAGTTGTAGCCAAAGCCATGTTGCTGTCAAAGCCCTGTTGCAATCATTGAAGCCTGCTTCTTGACAGTTCAATAAAACTACTTCTGCATATGTCCCATCGTGAAATTGGTGTATTGCCTTGGTCATTGCCATGACAAATTATTACCACAGCAACCACGATAAGGCCCATTTCCATGGTAACCGTCATGATACTGCAACTGTTCCACGGGGGCCGCACAATGAGCTAGCGTCACGACAACATCACACAGGTATCACAACAAGAGGCACTTCTGTGATGAACACGCAGATAGTGGGCGCCACAATCAGATCACAGAACGACGGTACATAGACATGTACTTGTTCGGGTGTTTCCCGCTCCATCGGTGGACGTGTGACAAGAGAATGGTTATCTGGTTGAGTGACCGGCTGAATCATGGGTGTGCTCAAGCGGAACACTGATGGAGATGGCGTCGTGTCGATCCATGCAGGTCATCAACGACGGTTGGATGCTCCCGATTGGATAAACACATCCACAGTACTTACACACATACACATACACACACTTATTCATACATATGGAATGTACAAGTTTCGTTAGAAAGGGTTAATGCAGTTCTCCGTGACTTAGCGATACTTCACAACGTTTTGGTGCATAAACAATCCCACCGTATTCTGTATAAAATTAGAAAACTACATCGTCTTTCCCACGGTTGGGTAATAACACAAGTTGTCTCGGTGGCTCTCGAGAGATTCATCGCCCACCGAAACATAGCGGTTGATTTTACCTGTCTGCCACTTGAACGTTATTAGGCTGCCAAATGAAAATGTTCGACAATGATGACATAGTGACACCGACGTCCATGACATCGACGTTGTCATCACTCGTGTCATTCCTGCGGGTGGCGTTTCATGTGTAGCGCAAGATGGTCGGACCGTGAAAAACACCGACTACAGGACTTGCACTGGAATGGCTTAGAGCCGGTGTGTTTGCGGTAGTGACGCGTCAGTTCGTCGGAGCGGGCGAACCGCCAGTCGCACCCCTCCCATGTACACTTGTACGGCTTCTCTCCTGCAACAAGACAGAATTCACGTCAGTGTCATCAGCATCTGGTATTTGATCAAGATTGTTATCATCATAATAATCAGTCTGACCGGAATTACTGTCAGTTGATGGCCGAATTATTATCAACATTGGAATTTTATATACATTCAACAGAGGTGATTTAAAAATTGGCATCAAGTCAGTGGACTTCGGTCGAACTTTGTCAATGGTAAGGTGACACATATATTTCTGATTGGATATATAACAATAATCAATAAATATGTATAATATATATGTACGAATATACATGTATGACACACATGATCACCGTCAATTATTACCACTATTAAATTGGAACAATTATCAATATGAGACCACCACCAATATTGAATAACAATTAGCTTAATAACATTGACAGTATGAGACCACCACCAATATTAAATAACAATCAGCTTAATAACATTGAGAATATGAGACCGCCTTGAAACACAGACCAACATCAGCATGAAATGTTGCTAGAATATGAGTTTGCAATGAGATCTGTATCTACATGAGAAACTCCCCTATGAGACCACCACTGGCAGAGAGGCTCATTTTCCTCAAGACCATGAGGTACTGGGTTCAACCTGCAGGCCAGCAGACAACCAAGCTGCGTCATACAAGCTGGCACAACTTGACATTGTGTAGATAGTTGTGGGCTTCAAGAGACAGACATGGAGCGATGCAATATGTGTAGCCAGAGACAGAACAAGATGGAGAAGCTGCATGCCTCATGGACCGCAAGACCCGAAGAGGATAGGTCAGGGGTTAGAGTTCAGGAGGTGATGTGGGAGTGGACAGACGAATGTGATGTCTTTCAGATTGTGAAATGTCATGTATGTTCCTTCTTCCTGGTATCTATGCCAGGGGAGCACAAGGTGTGACACAGGGGTGAATGTGCACCCTGTCATGGAGTTATGCACTCACTGTGCTCTTCTCTATCTGTAAAACCCACTAACATAACACTGGACTTTATCACTGGCAGTAACAACAAACACATTTTTCATTTCCTACGAATTACTTGTAAGTGAACCTAACTTTAAATACTTTTATTTACTTACTTATATGCAATTTAAAGGTATTAGTTATTTATAATTTTATTTATATACACATTTAGATTCTAATTTGTCTTATTAATACACAGCTGACTGCAATAAAAACATCATCAGTGCAATATCGCATCCACGCAAGACCTGCACTAATAGTGACTGACAATCACCCAAAACCCACCGAGACCCTGTGACAATATTACAAGGGCCATTACGGCGTCACATTGTCACTTTTAAAAGTATTTGCACAACCGCTGAACTCCTAGCAATAACAAACACTGCCCATAATGTGACACACCGGTGACTTTACATGCCATAGACTTTCCATCAGGCGTGCATTCACACAAATACAATCAGTACCATATGCTGTTAGAAGCTATTTTCCTTGTGGCCTATTTCACAGTGGTCACCCGTGCGTGACCGTCAAAGACTTCCTTCAATTTTATGTGATGTGAAATCGAAATAGCGCTACCGCATTGGAAAGCGACAGACGAAAATACCAACTTTCCCAGGGTAAACGTCGACATAAATTCATTAAAATGTCAACATCAACAGAATTTAGTTGAACGACGGCAACTGTATGAACCGCCAGGCCTGCCCTTGTCTGTCACGCACGCACGCACGCACAATGCCACCAACTCTATTATTGTCACTTCAGCAACAGTATCCAACAGGGCCCGCAGCTGGGTCTGCCAGAGGGAATGTGAATGGAATGGGATTCTTTCCATTTATGCGTGTGCACGGGTGAATGCTTGGGTGTCAGCGTGGGCATGCATGCGTGCACATGAGCACTGGGTGAAACTTTATAAGATATATACATGTGTGGTTCTCGATAAGACCTATGATCAGATATGGATGAAATAGTGTGTTTTATGAGCGAGTCGTGCCACATGAAGCCTAAGAGGTTAACCTGTATAAGTTCTATTACACATGGTTATAGCACTTAAATACAGTTACAAATTCCACAAAACAGAAAGTAAATTATTCTACGAGACCTGATTCGTGTGTGACTTGCACATGTATGCATGTACAGCAAGGTCCACTTGCCTACTAAGACACAACATAAAACTACCCAGTATAGCAATTGCATTTTAGTCTACTTGGCAAAATGCCAAAATTCTACAAAAGGATTCACAATGTTGAACTGCATAAAAAAACTACAAACTGCCAAACCTATTTCAATAAGATAGTAAGATCTTAAAATTGTACTAATTGCAACATTAGAGTAACTTCTTTGAGCTTTGTTTTTTTGACAACAAAACACAAGCACAATTTACATCACAACGTTTTTCCCATGCCACAAAAACCTGAATATTTCTCTAACCACAGTCACGCAGCAGTCGAGTTTCTTTTGCAGTGCCACAAGGTTATGAGGAAGTCACACTATATGAGGCCACAAGAATAGCTTTTGTGTGCCTTCTACCCTACGGACACGGTTATTACACAGCGCCACTTTGAACTATCCCCTTGGTCAACTGCAACATTCTCATGCACCATGGCAGGGCAGGAACAACTGGAGACCCCCCACATACCATGGTCGGCCAAGCGTGACACCTGATTCACCAGGAGTCTTGGTAAACAAGCACTTCGTGCATTCCGGAGTTATTAATACCAGAGTTTTAATGAGTGAAACATACAAAGAATTGTGAGAAAGTGTTGTCAAAGGACCGTGGGAGTGTAGTGTGGGGGCAGGGTGGGAGTGGTGCACAGAGGGGGGGGGGGGGTTGTGGGGGTTGTATTCAAAGTCTTGCTCACTCAATTATGTCATTGCTCTAGATTTAAAAGAAATGTAATCAGAGAGTGTTGATTCAACTAAAAGTTGTTATTCTTGGATGTAACGACTGAATCATTCTTTATTCGAATGGTTGGAATTAACTATGTGCAGCTATTCTTAAACTAACTTTGAACATTCAGCAGTTGGCTAAAATTATAGAACATTCCCAAGAATTTTATTTCATTTTATCCAGCTGGAGATATTGCTACAATCATTCATTTAAACATGGAAAGTAATACATTAATAACACAACACTTTTATAATTATTATGACTGAAACTTAACAAAAAGTTCTGTCAACTTGTTATTCTCAAAAGTTCTAGACATTGTTAATAATTATAAATAGCTGTGAAGTATTTCTTCAGACAAGTCAACTCATCAACTAAACAAGTATATCAGACACATGTATGTCAAGGACATGCTCTCAGTAGAGTTAATTGACAACAAATCTGTGTAAAATTTTGTTATATACCATCGAACATACTTTTTCTGAACCTTTTTCTTTACACCTTTACATTATGGGTCTTTCACAACTGTTGTCATATCTGTGGATAATTTCACAGAGTCCAAAATATTATACGTTTAACATTAGTTAAAGCCCCCAACCAACATGTGGCATGGGAATTTTTATCTTTATGATCCAAAACAGATGTTAGCATCAATTTGCATCAATGTTTCACTCGCTAGATGGCGTGCCAGTAGCAGTCTATTTTCACCGCGATACGTGCTGATAACTAACCCCGCCTTCCTAGGTATTGCCAGTAATTCTTAATGTATTTTGAGACTGCAAACTTACCTATTCATACAAAGTGTATCAAGGCCAGCGTATTTATTATAACAATGTTGGTTGCGAATGTGAATTGCATTAACCGTAGTGATTGTAAATATGTTTTTGTAAACACAAATGATGACCGGTATTATATGTCCTGGATGCATGTATCGTGTCATTTATACAACATGACATAATTATTTTGTCTTGTTTCAATCTGTAATATATAAAAAAACTGATTCAGAAGGCGGGTTCTGAGTAAGCTGCTGAATAGGGAAATTGTTACAACTGTGTATGAGCCCTTAGAAAGCATGCCTTTCTTGTCACGATCAATATAAAATACCTGCAAAAATTTACAGAAAATCTTTTGCAATGGTAACTAATTTGACCTCTGTTGGTGGTCTTTCACGCAGAGACTAGAAATAGAATACAAAGCAGAAAAGTATTAAGCTTTTTTTGTTTACCGGCGGTAACATTTGTGCCCAGGCGCCAAGATGATAAAACCAGCATCGTCATTGACGATGGGCCAAACAGCTATTATTTCCTAACAATGCAAAATGTGTGTGTCAAATTATGTCAGAGTAACTGTACACCAGCCCCATGTGTTGTTTATTACACGTATCTATTACATACTACACAGTTTGATAGTGACGTCTGAGTGCGTCTGATGTTCTTGTTAATACAATGGCCAACACCTGCTGATAATTATTACTTGTTACAGCTCAGAAAATCAAAACAGATGACAAAAAAACATAGAACTCGAAGTCTGGACCAGAGAAAGGGCAAAGGTTTTATTTAGCGAGAGCCTTGACAAATGTGAGGCCTTAGGAGGTCAGTATTTAGAGTATACTTTTATAAACATATCTGTGGTATGTATCTAAAGCTTTAAAAAACAGTTCGGTGGTTTTAGTATGAGCTATAAAACATGTCTGTTGTTTGAATCTTCAGTATCATCATCACTGAGCAGCCGTATTGTCCGGTGGTTGGGGGAAGGCCTCAGCATGTCGTTTCAAAATCTGCCTTAGTGTTATACAAACGGATAGTGTGGATAGTGTTATACAAACGTCTAGCCAAAATGTTTCAGTAGATCAGTAATCTTAGAGTAAGATTTAAATACAAACATCTGGTCTTGGAGAAGTTCCACATGTCTGGCCTTGGTGTAGGTAAGTGGTTTTACAGAGTTCTATAAAAACATATGTTCTCTATACAACATAATGATAATTCAAGAAAAATGTGTTTAATTAAGTAGTTTAATTATGTACTATTACTTAAAATGTCAAGTTCTTTGAATAGTTTTAACTACATTTTGTGCCAAAAAAGTAGAGCTGTATATATTTATTATTATTCTTGTGCACAGTAGATTTATAAAAAACATCTCGTCTTGGTATAGGTCAATGGCCATGGCAAGTTTTATACAAACATCTGGTCATGGAATACACTACTAAAGCTAGAATGCATCCATACAATTGTCTGGCTTCAGATTAGTTAGATGTTTGAGTGGACCTAAATATCAGGCTTCAGTTCAGCCCTGATTCACTCAGCTGACATCATGCACCTGATTACCCAGGCCTAGACAATCACCCGCATGTACACAGCTCCTTACAAAGCTAATGTTTTTTGCATATACACAGCTCCTTACAAAGCTAGTGTTTTTTGTGACTAGCAGACGTGCAAAAATGACTGACTTGTCGGTACGGTTCAAGCTGTCAGAGATAACAGCTGGGCTGGCAGACGTAGTGAGGCTAAACCATCTCCATGTTGTGTGGTGTAGACAAGCTAGACATCTAGGGCCAAGGTGTTTTAGGGAATATATTATACAGTGTCTCCTTGATGCATACTGGGCATGGAACTGCTGACACATAAATTTCCCAATGCATGCACCCATGATGAGCAATTTCATTGAACGTGCATGATTTGTTCACCATGGTCTCGAATCATGCGCCACACATGCTACCAATAGAGAGAACCAAACCAGCAGAAGACGTTGCTAAAATACACTGCGCAGGTTGAGAATAGAAGAGCTAGTTTCATAAAAAGGAATGGAAAGAACAGACAAAACACCTGGAAAAGGAAGTACACTGTAGTTGGGGGCAGACTGAAATAAACACTGAGCAGGATGTGTAGAGAGAATGAGTGAGGAGAGAACATGAAAAACAGAAGATGGTGGTAGAAGAAGAAGAAGAGGATGACCTAAATTAAGATGAGGAAAGAACAGCACTAGATGAACAGCTGAGGGTGGAGAGAATAGCAGAAGAAAGTGACAGATGCTGTTTTGTCGAGAGGGTGTAAAAGTTCAAGGGAAGTGGCCCCAACTCCGAAAGTGATTACAGAAAAAGAAGACAGAAAGAAGACAGATGGACGAACGAAACAGATGGCCATGAAATGAGTTTAATCCAAATCTATTTACCTGTATGTGTTCGCAAATGTGCCTTCAGATGTGAACTTTTCGTGTAGACCTTCTTGCATCCAGTATACGGACACCGATGGATTCGCCGCTTGCTATCCGGGCTCAGATCACTATGTCTGCAAGGAGATTTCGCCGGCGACTCGCCCCAACAGTCCTGAGATCTGGCACCAGGTGGCGGCGACACTGCCGCGGCCGCCATTGCCATCATCGTCGGCATGGCAACGGGCACGGTTGTTCGTCCAGGATTTGCAACAAGCTTCAGCGCGAATAAATCGTGCGACTTTGGTCCAAAGTTTCTATGAGGTGATCTTGACGCCACTGGCCCGCTTCGATTCGAGTCCCACGACACAGAACTCGACGCCGAGCTGTAGGAACTGAAGCTATGCACACTGGCAGAGTCCGACCCCTTGTGGGTGTCTCGGATGTTCAGCCGGGCAAGTTTCTCGACAGCCTTGCGGTCGAACTCTCGCATGGAGATGGTGGATACGGGGGAAGAGTTTGCCGAGGTCGGGGAACTCGAGGTGGATCCAGGGGAACAGGATCCGATCCCGGAGTCCGCCGACTCATCCCGGAAGTGGTCCCAAGGGTTTGTGTCGAGATCCGTTTCTAGTTTGCGGTAGGATGTGAGTTTCGGCTCGCTCTTCAGGTACCGCTCCATCTCCATACAGTTCTGAAAGCACAGGACAGAATAAGTCAAGATGCGTTTCACCATGGTGTACATTTGATGAATATTATACTAATATCCTATTACACTTTGAGGATCAATTAAAATAATAGTATGATAATAATATTATGTTTTGTGTAGTGTCACACCCAGTTCACACTGCTCTACAGAGCATCTGATTAAGAATAAGTACTTATATAAATAATGAATAATATATAATACAAAAATATATCAATTTTGTTTATATAAATAATTAAGATGCATGTAAATAAATCATGAATCATGTATATATAAGTATAAGATTCATCAGAAAATAACACCAGCCAAAGCTCAATGAAACATATTACTCGGTAGGCTTTTTTGGGGTCGTCTGTTCCAAAACTGTGACAGTGAAATATTATATGGACAGTAGACTTCCATAATCATAAATTATATGCTACTAGCATCAGTATGTGCAATGCCACATTGTCACCAACCTTCACATATGTATGATATATTGTATATCAATATCATACTATTATTGTGTGTGTATAAATTATATATGTACATATGATATAAAATGATAATTGTTTGCTGTATTGTCTGTGAGTCTGTATCATTTGGAATGATTAACACTGCAGCATCCGTAGCCAGTGACATTACAGGTGGAATCGTTAATAATAATAAGGTGTCACCTGTAGCAATAACATCTACAGACAAGTCTATTCAGCCATCTCATGCCAAGTATGACACAGAGACATGGTCATCCTGGAGACATCATTAAACCATATTTATCGAACGTAGCTGCATCGTATTTTAGTAAATTAGCGCCGAGTGTGAATTTCCACCAAACTCTCACGATCAGGGTGTTACAAAGAGTCGTTCGAAATCGACGAGCAATAATTACTAGGTTTAATAGAAACAGCTGGAATGAGGTGGTGCTGTGAAAGGAATGGCGGACTCAGTGTAGGAGATAAACATCCTGTGAAACCATGAATGACTGTGTAAATAACGGGGACAGACAGCGAAATGTCTTCAAGCATCGTCCTATAGAAACTGGCAGCCCTACAAGTCATTCATAGTTCAGCACAGTTAAAGTTGAATGGCTACAATGATTTCAGTCAAAGCTAGAGGCGGGTCGGGTCGTTCACACTTGAGGGGTGGCACCCTCCCCATCACCCCCCCTAGGAATGTTGTTGATGAGTTTCGTATCAATCTAAATGTCTAACAAGAAAGACAGCGATCAGCCATGTGGTTTCCAAGATTTTTAATCTAATTGTTATTATTATCTCAATTTATACACTAAAATCCTGTAATTTTACATCTTTACTCCAATCCTTTTCTCTTTAGTAATTTAATATTTTGTCATTATAATCATGCTATTATTATGTGTATTCCTCCACTGAATAGTATGAAAACACCATGAATCTGGTGCAGTGTAAGCAAATCAACACTACAGATGAATGAACTAAGGCAATGTGGAGGGTGCAAAATCACAGAGATTTTAAACAGCCGTAGGAGGGTTCAAACTAATACACTAACATTATCAAACCTCCGCAATTTTAATCATAACGTGCTATCACCAGATGGAGATGCTGATGGCTACCAGACTAAATACAGAGGTGGGTGTAGTGTTCTTTGGATTCTCCATTGCAACAAGTGATAAGTGTCTTGTTAGGACAGACAAGTAAGATGTCTGATGATTACTTATGGGCTGGCCAGAAACAAGGCCACCCTGGATGAGAGTGTCGCAAGATATCTCAGTCGTGATTGAATAAAACATTGTTATTTTGAGACGGCACCGCACCCTTTCTACCTACTGGGAAGTGTCTATATTTAAAATTAACTGTCCGGAAGTTGGTTCCGTATAAGTGATGATACGAATACTTGCACTTAAAAACAGAATTTGGTTTACTTGGATGAGGAACATTTTGGTATGCTGATTTGTCAGTAGATATATTAAAGCTCTTCGTGAAAATGATCATCAAGTTAGAAGAATAATTAAATAAAAGAAATTTGCTTATTTTATTAAAGCTCTATTTACGGTCAGTTACAAGATATACGGTTGTCTTGAAGTTATCATGATGATGATGAACAATTTTGTGAATGAATTTTCTTTGCCTGGTTTTTATAGGGAAATCATTCGGGGCATGATCTTCAATTGATGGGATATGATTCGAGCATTCTTGCTGCGGTTGGACACTTAGTGATCATTCATTCACTTGCCTCGGTTCATTCACTAAATGTTGACCCAGTTTGTTATGCTGTATAAATGAGTCATATAGCAGTTTACCTTCAACACACAATGTGTCAAAGACTCCATGATTAAGCACCAATTCTGTCGGTTTAAATCATGGCTCAAGAACGATTTTACTTAAACCGGTAGCTGTGCGACTACTGCTGATGCTCCTAGTTATGATGTTATCATAGACCTCAAGCAGTCAGATAGACATCGCATGCCCTGCCCATGCAAAATTTGGCTACCACTAATCTGACCCGACACAGATCAGCCTGTTGTACCTACCAGGTAGGGCCTAGTTTCACCCAGTTATCTTGAGCTAGACAGATCAGCTCTACCCCAGGGCCAGAATGTGCTTGAGCTCAGACCATCTGGTAGCAGAGGCAACATATGTCGCCACCAGCAGCGCCAGCGAAACTCTAACTAATCAATGTCGGTAAATTTCACCATGCTAAATCATGCCGGCAAGGTCTGTCAATTAATTAACTCATAGACAAAAGAAAAAACAGCGAAACAAGCGACAGCTGTGTGGCATGTCTAGTTTTCTAAAATTATTTCTTTCTGGCTTTTATTTCTATGGTAAACATATCATACTAAAACATATACACACATTGAAAACTGAAGAAAATCCACATCGATTAACATGACCATTCAATTAACTTGAGGTTTCAAGTGGCGGCTAAGGGAGAACTGGTAAGTCTGGGTATTCTTTTTTATATTTTGAGGCAAATATGCCTAATTGTTCATTTTATGTTGTACTCTTAGGGTTTACATTCAAAAGGCATACACAAATGTGGGCTGACTGAAGAAAACCTCTTCCTACGATAACACTCGAAAAGTAAATGCAAATATGTGCCATGTGTCATTTTTTATTACCTTTACGTAGCATGACGTCTGCGCTTAATCATTGGACAAAAATGCAATCAATAAATCTCGCCAGCTATCTGTAAGAATATTCAAATTAGTGAGTCATTTGCGACGAGTCATTGTACAATGCATCCGTGTTGCCATTATGTCACAATGTCAGTTCATCTGGAGTCTATTTCGAGTTCGCCCACAGAAACAGTCACAGTTGTCAACAAAGCAAGAAGGGACTGTCTTCTATTGTCTGCTAAGATACATTCTACTGAGTCATACTAGACGCGGGTCATGAAAAAGTCTAAATACGATGGATTGCTCACGACTTAGGAAGTAATCTAGTACCTAACCACAAGCCCCCATTCAGAGGGAAGCCTTGCTTGGCTCGCTTCCACATATCTGAGTCTCCTGTCAATAATGCATACACTCCCAGTCACATAAACAGATCTTACAAAGTGTGTTTATCACCATACCTGAAGCTATAACTCTGGCAATGTTCCCATAAACACCTCGAAACCCGCCGATGTCGAGTATAATAACAGGATATCGGGACGGGGTGAAACTGGATAAGTTATTGCAGTGACATGGGGTGAAACTGGATAAGTTATTGCAGTGACGAAGTGGTGACATAATGATGGCCTTCACACCTGAGTTGCGGCAATGATATTCAGGTTGCGAGAACAGTCACTGCACAAGGTACTGATGTTGTCGCAATAGCTAAAGCTGTCACAAACATTGTAATATGACAATCTTGATTAGTTGATCACCACCTCATTCGTGTTCAGCAGGTTTTGGTTAGCGTCATCAATGTATTCTTTCCCATGAACATTGTTCATTCTCTGATCAAACAGATCATAAGGATTCTGACTTCATCCACATACATGAGAACATGACGTTTGCATTAATTACAGAATTTACAGTACTTTCTAACCTAATTACGATGACAGTTTAGTGTAATGAGTTACAACCAATAACATTAACAAATGTCAACACTACAAAGAATGTTACATTCATAACCATTGCACTGGAACCACAAGTAAATGCCATTAAGTACACTATTGAAAACATTTACTTAATCATAATGACTACAGTTTAGTAGACGTATATATATATATCTATATCAAATTAGAGCAATTGATGCCCAGTATTAGGACATGATTCCTGACCTTTCTGCTGTTTTATTCTGGAAGAAACGTTTGATTAAAATATGATCTGAAGCTTTGTTTGTCGCTGACCTTTCGAGCTCGGAGTCAAATTGATCCAATTGACTGAGAGCGTGAACATGGCCGAAGTAAATGTCATCATTACAGCTGTTACCACGGAGACACAGAGCCACCAACATATAAACAAACCACTCCCGATACCATGTCAACGTTGGACCGTGTTTCTGGTCTTTTCACTGGTATATAAAGTGAGGTGGGCTACTCTTTTACGTAATAATACATACTGACAATTTGCTGCTATATAGATCTCAGGGGTTTTCTTGCAATTTAAAATTATTGTTCTGGTTCACTTTGGTTCACCATTGTTGAAGGCAACAATGGTTGATGCAGAATTGAATCATAAGCCCTGTCGGTGTCTTGGGTGAGCATAGGTTTTGTTGAATACCATAAATTGAAGTTACTACAAGTGGTCAAAACCCACGATACCATGATGTAAATATATTATTACAAGGTGGCATGCCCGGGACTCCCTAGGTGCACTTCTTGCCTTTGGTGCTCGCCGTGTCGATAACGCTACCCCACACACTATTTACCCAGGAGAAAAGCTGATACTCAAACACATGAATACACACATATCTACAATACGGCGTAGTATGATTTATAATTTCTGGTTCCTGGAGATTCTAGCATGGTACACGCATAAGAACAGCACGTAACACAGGGAAGATTTTCACTGAGCAATGCACAGAAGGCCCTTGTTTTCATCCAGCCGTCAGAAACTAGCATACTGCAGCTATTGTTTATCACTGTATGTATACACGTATACACTGACTAACCCGGTGATGATCTATCTTCAGGCCACATGTGTGGGATGAATAAAATATAAAGTTCAGATGGTCAACACGCAATGTTTGCACGGATTTAAGTCAAGTGTAGCCATGCACATGAATGGTATTGAACGCCTTAACAAAGAGCACTATTCACAGAGAAACCCTGAATACATATCAGCATTGTGAAGAATGGAATTAAGGGCCTATCAGTAGTATTAATTAGGTGTCTCTCTGGTCTCTCTTGTGGAAGGACATTATTATATTTGTGTAGTACTCTAAGAATTCTCTGGGCCAAACAAAACAGACTGGATAAGTTCTATTCCATGTTTCTCCATAACTATACCCAGACCTTCCATGGTCTCCTGTTTAAATTTCTGAACATTACCTGTTTCCTGCTTTTAAACAAAACACTCCTGTTCCTATCAAAGTTTATTTTATGGTTTCATTTTTTATTTTCAGTGTTACTTTGCTTGCCTATGTTTTTAGATATGATAGTGTGGTATAATTGCCCCAGTTATGGGTGTAAATAAACTTAATAAAGACAAAATATGGGAAAATTAAATCACATAAAATGTCTACAAACAATTTTTTATTGTGAGAGCAGCACATGTGGAGACATCTCCCGCAGTTTGATTATCAACTCACTCACGTGGACCGACTATCACAGAGAGAGAGGCTTGGAATGTGATCGCAAATACGGCAAACCATTCATTCATACCATCGCCCATACACTACAACCACGTTCTTTTACATGTTGCGTTATTATTACATGAACGACCTTATAAAAATATGTCTGTCTCGTTTGCACATAGAGACGCCGTCTGACTGCCAGACAATACACGCTGTGTCCGTCTCTCGTGTTTGTATCCGTTTACACCTCTACCACCTCTGCACCTGAGTTTCTCACAGACGCCCAGATAGAACGTGGAATGCAACGCTAGTGTCATCACATGCAAGTGATTAATGTCTTGTCAGGTACTAACCAGCCACACTCATTCATAATGCAACATTTCAGCTTCTTCTCACAAGTTTTCTCCGATACTGTCACCTCCTATAAATACCTGTTATTATCACTATAAATACCTGTTATTATCACTATAAATACTGTTATTATCACATATAACGTATCCTGTTATTACCTGTTCGTCTGATCCAGCCACTAGTATAGATCTGTTTTTAGATTAATGCATTTTAAAAAGAAAGAACAGATTACGTTTAAATGCATTCTAATATTAATTTAATAAATATCACGAAAATTCAAGGGAAAGGTATTATGCGCATGTGTGACACCAGCCTACCTGTAGGGCCTAAAGACTATAGCAATGACAGAGAAACAAGTAGGTCAGGAGAATTACGGAGGTAAAGAGAATAAATAAGCGAAAAGTGGAAGAGCTGAGGGAGGATGTTGGTGTGAAAGAAAGTTTCAAGAAGTTGGTGAGAACTGTCGGTTGAAATGGGCAGGACATGTGGAGCGAATGGGAGAAGAACGGACGGCAAAGACAGCAGATGCTCGGAGAGTGGAGGGAAAAAGAAGACCAGGGCAACCGAGACTGAGGTGGGAGGATTGCGTGAAGAGAGACCTGGAGGGATGGAAAGGGGAATGGAGGAAAAGAGCAAAAGACTGAGGAGAATGGTGGTAGAGAAAGTAGACTTGTGTAAAACACAAAAGATGCCATAAATTATCACTAATTGGCGAAACAGGAAAGGCAGTCTTCTTATTTCGACAGTGAACCTATACAAACATTAAACATTAAACATTAAACAGACCAGTGGAAATGTCTTCAGCTGCTTTCCAGGTACTGGGGTGCCATGTTTGATACAAATACGGGCCAAGGTTCTGAATGATATGCCTCATCTGGTACAACGAAGAGATTGTGCTATAAGCCACTCCATACTTCAGCACAATCAGGGCATTCATGCCAACTGCATTTGATACTGTAAGATGCCCTATATTTAGGACAGATTGCTAGTTCATGAGAAAGATATATATCAGGGAATGGTCAAGACATCACAGATTGCCAAACCAATTATTTATCTGGGGCAAGATATCGCTCAGATGAACAGATTATGAAAGTGAAAGCACACTAAATCACTAACACCTGGAGCCAAAATGGCTGATTGCTCCAGACAACACAGATATTCAGACATCACACCTGGAGCCAAAATGGCCAATCACTCACAACAAGATCTCCATGATATATAAGCCCTCTGACATCACACTAATACCTAGAGCCAAAATGGCTGACCAGTTAAGATAATAAAAGAGCTCTGACATCACACCATTTGACTATCACCTGGAGCCAAAATGGCTGACTGCTATGACATCACATTAATCTGACCCAGTTTGACTGACATTTTCCTAGTTGTTACAACTGAAATGACAACATGGATGATACCACCCACAACCATCTCCTGTTACACAGGACCAGCCATCCGAAGCTAAAACATACATTTTAAAACAGCATTAGATTACACGTACATTCGTCAGTGTCACTGGGTACACAGTGCCTGTTTTGGAGAAACTATTGATTTCTATGGCACTGCCATCAATGTTTGCATGAAGCAAGCCTGACAGATTGGCTAGTATGCAGTCCACTATACAATGTTAGGCCACTAAATAGCTGTCTTTCACTAACACGTGGGTGGGTATGGCCCAGGTAACATGTTAATATTTACATTTGATGGAGTTGAAGATAAGCCCCAGTTATGCCAGCATTCAGGCAAACATGATGTCATTTTTGAGATATTTGTGTGCAAATTTTAATGAGTGGGCTGCACATGAATATGATGAAAGCAACAGTTGATGAATGCAATTCTGTGTATTTATTTATTTACAGTGTGTATATAACAACCCCACAGCGTGCCCTGCCCAGAACACCACACCCAATACCCCCCTTCATCCGCCTTATCCGCCTACACAGGTACGCCACACCCAACACCAATGCAGGCACATTATACACTCATATTTTATTGACGTCAACTTTGATATTCATTTTTTTTCCTAATATTAATAAATCTGCATGTCTCCTATCTTAGTCAGCGCTATGAGTCTTCCCTCAACTGCTAGCTGTGTCCATCTGCCCATCCGTCTGCCTGCCTGCCTGCCTGCCTGCCTGCCTGCCTGCCTGCCTGCCTGCCTGCCTGCCTGCCTGCCTGCCTGCCTGCCTGCCTGCCTGCCTGCCTGCTCATCTGCCCGCCCGTATGTCCCTGGATACAGTGGCACTACCACTTCCAACTGATAGTTATTTGAATACTGCCAATTTCTGCCATGTAAGCAATCTCAACATTTAAAGATAACATCCAGGAATCTGGGGACCGTTTCACTAACATTCTTAAGAGCTCTTAAGCCCGATTTTGCTCCATAAAATCAAGTGTTCTCCTTACCTAGGAGCAAAAATGAAAAACTGCGTTTCAATAACAATCCATCCTGGATACAGTCCATAAAAATGGTCCTAAAAATGCCAATTTCTAAGACGACGTTACACCAATTCTTTAGCTAGATTTTACTAACTGCGTTTTAATTTGAGTCCACTTTCACGCAGAGAACCAGTTGTTCACAGCCAAATAAGTCTTCCAAACATTAGTGATTAAAAGTTTGTTAAAGCATGATTTGTTTACATGGCTTCGACGTCATGACCCGTTGATGTGTGTAGCGGCTTCGCGAAGGTCAAGGTTGTTGTGACATTTTTGAATCAATTTTGAGCAAAGTTTAAGCTGTATCTAACTTAACCTGTGCACTACTGCCCTTCATATCACTATACTTGACCGCACAATTTCGGTTTAAGTTATTGGCACTCTCTACGATCTTGTAAACTTTGTGGAGTCAACAGTAACCGCAAAACAAACATTAAAACTACTTTGCCGTTGCTCAATTGTTAACTTTAAGCGAGTCATTTATGGAGACAATTTCATCATGTCTTATCGACAGCTGGAATTTCTTTGATTTGTAGGGTAGCTACTACCAAGAATCATTTTAGGTCTGTGAACAACATAAAAAGACGATATGGGCAAATGCACCAACATACTAAGTTTTTAGCGAACATAGTGACGGCAATGTTCCTGCTTGCTTCGAAATATGTTAGCATTCGAAATATGCGGCATTGCCCAACCTTTTGCCTGAGATATGTCTTCCTCATTGATAGTATCAGGCTCTTGAAAGCATCACGCCATGCTATGGTCGACAAAACGCAGAATAAAAAGTTACGAGACCACATTTCACACAATTTATTCGTCTTACTGGATACAACATCCCATGTCAGTATGTAGGGTCAGATGGCTCCATGCCAAAGGCAAACATTACTGATGACTGGTTGCTGGTTAAAAGTGACTGGTGAAATTATAAATTGTCCATGGCCCAATTCACAAACACAAAGCAATCAGTAATGCCCTCGAGCCTACAACAGTTTGCAAACATCACAGTGCTTTTTAAATAATGAGGTCCATTACGTTATGTGAATATAAAACAGCTTTTACCTGCAAGTATTTATCGCAAGAAGTCTGTTCCGACAAGCCCCTGGGCCGAAATGTCAGCAAGTAGCTGTTGAAACGTATCCACAACAAATGTGCCCATTTCCTTGTTAAGAAACAATTTTCTCATGGTAAGTGATTCCAGAATGGAGGTACCATCTCAAACTCGGTCGAACTCCAAACAGTGTTAGTTTGTCATGAAAATGTAAGTATAACTGTCAATTGTCTCCAAAGGTCTGAACTCTTCTTACATGTTATGGCCGCCTTCATTAGGTTGAAGATTTTGAACTCTCATTACCAGATTAAGGTAATAGTTAAGAGGAAAACGATAATTACAAGTTTGTTTAAGTTGTGATTCTGTTAATTGTGACTACATTATGTTCCCTATGTGTAATAGCAGTGAAATAACGAATTCTTGTTTAAATGTAATATTTCAAGCATAACTATGTGTACATTGATCATTTCTCTTATTGTAATGCACACAGATCTGTATAATAATACACACATACAACTAAAAAGTATTGTGTGTTATCTATTGTTATTATTAAATTATTATAAATATAGCAACTTGAAGTTGGTGACATTGTTACAAGTTATCTGTTACAATCACAATTTGTATCTAATCACTCATGAAAGGATACAATTATATAAAATATAGACTGTTCAAACATTACAATTACAGCATAATTATACTGAATCGATTGTAATCGATTACATGAAATTACAGTGAAACTGAAGAAAGGAAACTGTAGATTTTGGTGCGTAATTTATTACAATTATAAATAATCAAACATAACAATCAAACAAAACTTCGGATGCAAGCATGGCTGCAAGTAACAGATTGTCCCGGTGGAATTCGCATATGGGGGGAGGGAAGCCCAGCACTACCTAATTACCTGTTAGGGTAATCAGGTGCCAAACAGGGTGGAATTCAGGTGTAATTAAGTTGAAAGGCACTGCACTTAAGACTAAAATACCTCACTTCATTCACTATTCTCACTGGGTGCACAGTTTGCAGTTCCAGTGTTCTGTTGCAACATTTAATTGTCCAGTTACTTCTGCAATTTTAGAAGAAAAATCAAGAAATCATGGTCATGGGTACTTTGTTATCTAGCTAACTATGACAGTGTTTAAAATGTAATAAATGATGTCTTTTTATACATGCAATCATGTCCAAACTCTATTATCCATGATAAAAAATATGCCTGACCAACACAAAATATGCCTGTCTGGTCACATTGATCAAAAACAATTAAATGCCTAATCAATAACATATACACTTGATTAATAACACATGTGAATGCAAATTAAAAGTTAAAGTTGTAGCACAGGAGGTGTATATAAAAAACATGTTTTTTCCCTACTTGATATGTAAAATTTTCTAGTTGTTTGGCTAATAAATATTATTTTGTTTATGAACATGAATAACTTAACATAGATCTGCAAATGTATACAGGTGACGCAAAATCAACTCTGACAAACATGTTAAAATCAGACAGATACTGGAATTAATCTATCAATAATAAATGATCAGACGTTTCAAGGCCTACACCAGTGAAACACCATTGGCTGTTAGAAGGGACTCCCCTAGCATGATTCCTGCGGCAAACATGCCTAGTAAATACCACCTGATTACCACAAACAAGCCCGGATCAGGGCAAATCAGCACAGTGTGTCAGGGATTAGTAGCAATGTGTCTGCAGACCCTGAAATTACATTACAGGGCAAAGAATGTACATCAAGGCCATGTGTGTACTCTAGGCTGAAGGGGTTGTTTCACAAAGCTCTATGGTGTCAGCCCGTTCACTTCTTAACAAAGAGCACTCGTCAGTATGCAGACAAAATTGAGACACATGTTTTTATTTCACAGAAGGCTTTCATTTTTTCATGTCTGAACTGGTAACTGGTATTTCTGCATTTTGATATTTGGTGTATACACATTTGTAATGTCACATGCATATGTAACGAATTTGCATGTTTTATGAAACACAAGTTTACAGTAATGTGTGTGTGTGTGTGTGTGTGTGTGTGTGTGTGTGTGTGTGTGTGTGTGTGTGTGTGTGTGTGTGTGTGTGTGTGTGTGTGTGTGTACGTGTGTGTGTGAATCTTGTGAAAGCTTAGCACCCGAGGGCATTTAATGAACTCTGGCCTTACGAAATCAACCACGGATAACTAGCAGTAAGATCGAATACTTTCCTTATTCGTATCATATGAAAACAGTGATTAAAGTTGAAATAACCCTGACCTGGATCTGATAGTGGACTGGGCTTCAATGGGGCTCATATGGAATGCACTGCCTGCTATTTAGAATAATATACCATAGACCACTCGTTTTAAAGAATGCCATTCATAATTACATGTGCAATGCTGGTTCAGTGTCACACAGTTGAGATACGCATCGACTGACAGGCATTCCCACACTATTGAACATCTGAGTAACAGACCTTCTTTTGTACGCTGCAAACACGGACATACGTCCGTTATCATGCATTTGCTTGACTTAGTTGCACACATTCGAAGTGACATTGCAGTATTGTATAGTAACAGCTGAATTATATTGTCATGATTGTGACTGCCTGTGTCACTGCTGACTATGTCATATCGTTGACAGTGTTACACTGTACATAGATTAATACATTGTATACTGTTGATTATGTCATACAGTGAATTACTATTATTATTTAACGTTATATATATCACACTGTCGCTTGTGTCACACAGCGACACTGTCGATTGTGTCACACTGTCAATGGTATCACACTGTCAAATGTCACACTGTCGATCGTGTGTCACTGTGGGATATGAAACTATCGACTGTATCCCACTGTCAAGCGAGTCATACGTGTCAAACCATCAATTATTGTAACACTATTAACATTAATATCACATTGTCGATTGTGCCGCACTGTGGGTTGTGTCACACATTTGTGTCACAGGTGACACTGTCAATTGTGTCACACTGTCGACTGTGTCATAGAGTCGACGGTGTCACACTATGTTATATTCAGCAGATATTTCCTTTGACCATGCTGTACACACACATATATGTGTGTCTATGCGCAGCCATAAAACGAGTATAATAACCACTTGGTCTGAGTCGTGACGTTGGGTGTGGCCCAGCATGATTGAAAC
The DNA here is from genome assembly GCA_963995525.1 of Escarpia spicata. NCBI lineage: Eukaryota > Metazoa > Annelida > Polychaeta > Sabellida > Siboglinidae > Escarpia > Escarpia spicata. Next base: position 33,495,099 of record OZ023212.1, read on the forward strand.
ATCACTCTCAATCACGTCAGTGTGGGAGGGTTCAACCCCCCTTAGTCTGGGCAATGTCACTGACTCCAGTGTGCCCCAATTCACTCTGCTTTAGAATGAGTACAATATGAGATTGTGCCTGCTACTTTCAGTTAATCAATGATACACCAACATGTCTCACGAAATGCAAGTTCTCTTCAGAAAGAAAATCTTCAACCTTAAGGAAAGAGTGGATTAAATTTGACCTCGCATGATGTATAAATTGTGAATTTGGCCCACCAGCAAGTGCCTAGTGACCCTAGGTGTCCACTGTAAAACATACAGGCACTGGCGGCACTAGAATCCATCTAAATGTGCATTTAGAACAGTTGATACATTTGCAAATAGCCGTTATGGAAATGAGACAGTGAGCCGATGAAATCACCAATACACTGACCTGGTAGCAATTCTATAGAACTTTACATTACTGAAGAGGCCTATAACTGACTTTTACCTACATAACTCCTATTAACACGTCTAATAGACAATATATTTCTACTGTACGACAGCACAGAATATTGATTTTATTCCACCAGTTACAAGAAATGAAAGAATTTATGACACAGTGCACATACAATAAGGTAATCTTTACTTCATGATGTAATATTTACACCCACATAGATAAACTTACTGCTACAGCTATGATCAATGTATCTTAGTCAGTGGCTCACATATCAGATTACGCACAACCTATGTGAATCAATAAAACACAACTGTTAATCTCACACACACCGTCTGTATGCCTTGTAAGGTGGGTGAGCCAAGGTTCTCTGGCCTGGAATTTAAAGTATTCCTCATCCTGTGCACAAGATGCTGTGACATGTTTACAACTGTGTGTAAGAACACTAGCTCTGATTAGCATTCCTGTGGGTACTTCATCATCAGTGGGGCAGTAGCAGTGTGGCTGGTTCAGGGTCAACAGGGTCAACAGGGTACATGTCAAATACATCAGTCATATTTAAATACTTTCATTTTATTATTTTGCTTGACTTTTTCCGGAAGTCCATATTTGTGCCTGGTGCATGTATATATTGCTTGTATCTTGTGCTTGCATCTGATAATGATATATATGTATATTCAATGCTTGGATTTGATACAAGTTGGTATTTTATGCTACAAGTATGTATTTGATGTTTATTTCTGATTATTGGATTTGATGATTAGATTTGATGCTTGGATGTTACGTCTATTTTGATGCTTGTGTTGATGCTTGTGTTGATGCTTGTGTTGATGCTTGTTTCTAGTATCTTTTGTATTTTTAAATTGAATATATCTATCTGTCTCTAACATATCTGATGAAACTTTTGTATATGAAATTTTAAAATACAGAAAAATGTTAAACGCAACATACAGCAACAGAGCGACAATACTCCAGAGTGAGATTATGCACTTTATATATATATATATATATATATATACATATTACATATATATATGGAAGAAATATACACAGAACAAGCTCTATTTGTATAATAGTAATAAAAAACATATTTAATCCACGTCTACTAATCAATGACACTACTCTCACTGGCTGTGTTTATAGACTCTCAGTCTCACTATGGTCCCTACACTACTGGGTCATGTGACAGGGATATTAAAGGACATATTGTAATAACATATTAACGTGAATGTGATCCAGGGACTATGGCAGTAGTATGGGTCAGTAGACTGCAGTGATCACACACTTTGAGGCCTTGTGGCCTAAACTAGACCACATGTACGCTATTTAGTGTACACACAGGTTCGGATCGGCTGGTTAGGACTTGAACACGGAAATACACTACTGACCAGAAATATATTACTCAGTAATTTTTTAGAAATAATTACGATCTGCTAATAAAATACAAATTCAATCTTGTTTTGTTCTAACGTCTATTGACTGTATTTTAATTAGAGTAGCTTCTATCAACAAAGCTGTGATAAAACTACCAGTACTAAACAAATATGAATACATTTAATATCATTAAATATTAATCTATCATTATCAATCATTTGCAGGATTCAAGCCTTTTATCAGTTGACCTAATTGACATTCGTAGAGTATTCAGTAAAAGATAATTGCACAACTGGTGTGTACACCTTGAAACCTGTGGGTGGGTGACACTGTATGCTGTGCTAAAATACAGATTAGTATGTGTAGTACCCTCATCTTTAATAATTTTATATAGCATACTACATAATAACAGAACAAGATAAAATATTTAATATGCTCTTTGCCCTGACTGTATGGAGGTTGACATATATCTATGTCCCTGGGTGCCTCCAACCTAAGGGTACATATCTGTGGTTGATAGCAGAATGCCAAGAGATCAAAGAGATCTGGAGAAGATTACAATCCTCTGCACTCCCCAGTTTCTGGGAACATAAACATTGATAACAACAACAAGTGTTTCTCTTGATAACATTTACAGACCACATGCTGTGCCAATACATTCAAAACCATTGCCAGCTTGCTTTCTCTGTGCTGTAATGACAACTGTGTATGTGTATGCTATGAAGTATTTTAATATCATTATTGCTGTTTTTCAGTTGATTATTTCAGAATATGTATCCTCTTCATGCAGTGTGGCACATCTGGCTCACATGTAGTTGAATCATGTAACCTTGTTAAATCAATATAGCAATTTAAAAATATTGTACAATATGTCAGTGAGTGGCCACATGTATGCAAAGTGGCTACAGGTACACAAAAGGGCCATAGGTAGACAATGGGCCAGCCACATGGCACAGGCATAGACACAGGGGCCACCAGCCCATAGACAGTTTGAAGTATCTGCAGCTAAGTACAGCCTCATCTAAATTCCCCCACTGTGATGCTGGGGAATAAATACATCTGCTGAATGCAAGTTTCACTGACTGAAACACAGCCAAGACATCAATTTCAGATCACAGTCAGAAATGGACATTAGCGCCTAAGTAATTTTGTTGTTGCCTCCAGCCAGACAAAGTGCAGACACCAGTAGTAAAGGCATGCACACTAATGGGTCAGCCTTCACGAACCCATTCAGCTGGCGCCCCAGTAAGAGGGGCCAGGGGGTAGGTTTCCACCCCGAACAATGGCTTTATTTAACAGTAGCAAAACACAAACGAGTCATGAAGCGAGACTCTGATGCATTGAATCAGTTCTGAATGCCCACTGGATGCTTTTATAGCGGTTCCCAAAGAATCGGCAAAACCCGGCAAATGCAGAAGTTGCATCCATTCATAGTTTAATGGCCCAGAACAGACAGTTGCCTGTGATTGATCTGATGTGTTCCCTATATGACTGTCATGGAAAACAAATAACCCAGAACTGTGTTTTGCAGACAATGGGACATTCCAATAAAGGCTGTCAGTCGAAACAAGCAGCATGTAATAGATCATATATCTAATCACAGTCCATTCATGTCATACAGTAGAAATGGTTCACAGCAAACGGAGCAGTGGCTTCAAGAGATTTAATGTTCTGAAGTTTCAAATTCAATACAAAGCTGTCTTTAGAAGTTGCAAAATTAACTGGAGATTCATGAATACCTTTCAGTTAACTGAAGATTGAAGAATAAGTAAATTGTAGGACCCAGTCACCTGTCTTAGACTGTGATTGGTGAATAGTAAATGACAAGGCTACGGCTGGAAGACCTAGAAATAAGGCTGCGAGATGTGTCAAGAAACTCTTGTGTCAAGCCCTGTTTACTTGTGATATATCCTTTATTGAAACTTTTAAACTCTGGCTTTTAACTGGGTCATTATTCATTACATGTTATAAATCAAAGCCGCAGACACATTACAATATTACTAATGCAACACACACATCACACATGTTCGGTGGTGTAATTCAGGAAAGCAATTGAACAACATTCCTGTTCTTAAAGTTATGAATGACTGACATTTTAATTATTATTAGATTTTAATGACATTTTAAAATAAATTATAATTATATTAAATTAATTCATATTTAAAAGTTAATGTTATTAGTTTTTAAGTGTTTATTTTGAAGCGCATTGAGCTTTCAAGAAAACTGCACTATATAAAACTAAATTTATTACTTTTAAGAAATGATGTGCAGTAAACAATGTAAAGACAATCTATAGGCTGGTTTGCAGGAAACAGGAATGGCAGTAACAATAACATATCTGTGTGCCTAAGGAACTATAAGTTGTTATGGAAGTTGCGTCGATATCAAAAGTCTGAACATTGTCTTATCTGTCCGTCTGACACTGATAGCTGACAGCCCAAAGCTATGCGCTTTAAGAATTGTATGCAGACCTGTGTATTACATTGCAATACTGATTAAACATGTTGTTGTAACAAATATCTGGTCATGTTATCACTTTCCTACTAGAACTATCTATATATGTACACTAACAACCGTGTAATAATGGGAATGCTGGGTAATTTGTAAATTACATTTTTTATTTCGCAAAGAGTACCAAGAGCCTAATGCAAAGATCTTGTTGGTAGTTTGTTTATTTTATAGAAATTACTTTAGATTCAGCTTACAAATTCACATAAGATTAAGATTGTTCCCACATATATATATATATATATTAAAAAGCACATACCACGGTAGTCATCATTAAAAGTAATACATACTGTAAGATAAATCACATGTTGGAACCAGGGATTTCCGGGGTGTATTTTAGGTGGAGCAGTGGACCAACTGGAGATATATATGTTTAGCCCCACCAATACATGTATTTTGCTAAGGGGGTGCAGCAGGAGGGTTTTGTTGAGCATCAAGAGGAATGCAGTCAGACAATTTAGTTGAAACTTAACAGGGGTGCAACCCCCAATATTCACCACATTCCGATGTCTATAGTTAGTATACACACACACCTATGTGTGCTGTCCGTCATACATGCGAACATACACCTGCACACACACAATGACACAAGTTATTTTTGTTAAACATTGCAAAAACTACATTTCACTCTGAAGACATACTTTCACACACTACCATAGGGGCCATGTACAACTGGGATCCGGAATGACTTGACATGCAAAGTTGGTTATCAGTGGGGTCATCTCAGTCTGGAGATGATTCCCCAAGGGAAAGGATGTCTGACATGGGGTAGGTAGACATGAACACCCTTTATCAAAGCCAGGGATCTGTGGTGACCAATACACCATGCAATTAGCCTGCAGCATGCCTGTTGTCTGACTGGAGAAAACCTCTGATACAATCATAAGAATCCTGCTTGTTGCCTGCATCTCATTGGACAGCAACGAATGCCAATCATGTCAAAACTACTGGACAACATAAGGATCAATGTTCTTTTCAAAAGAGATCCGAGTGAAAACTAAGCTGCAGGAACTATCTTTTCTGATGGGTTATTAGTCATTATACTTGAATGCAGTGCTTCTCAAACATTCCTCATGATTGCAGAACTTGATCATCTTTAATTATGTGTTAGTGCGTGGAAGTGGTCCCGGAAATGGCACCAGCAATTTGAAGATTACAGTATACCATTTTCAACTGACATCTTCACAGATTTGCCAGCTATCCCCATGATGTGCTGTACCATATACCACGTACACCATGGCATGTATGCAGCTCGGTTCTTGACTTATCAAATTGTATGTGATATGAGTATTTTGTGAAGCCATTGCATTGAATTCTAATAGGGTATTCCTCAGTACATATCCTACCCTCCTAATACCCTGTACATGCCCTATCCTCCTATTCCTCAGTACATATCCTACCCTCCTAATACCCTGTACATGCCCTATCCTCCTATTCCCCACTACATGTCCCACCCTCCTATTCCCCAGTATATGTCCTACCCTCCTATTCCCCCATACATGTCCTATCCTCCTATTCCCCTGTATATGCACTATCCTCCTATATCCCCCCCGCACATGCCGTATCCTCCTATTCTCCCATACATGTCCTATCCTCGTATCCCCCCCGTACATGCCCTATCCTCCTATTCCCATATATATGTGTACATACCCTATCCTCCTATTCCCCAGTGTCCTATTCACCAACACATAGGCCAGATGTTAGCTAGGTCACTTGTAATTTTCCTCTCAATGTAGCCTGTCTGACTCTAATTTCTTCTGATGTTACATGTGTTCCATACTAATCACTGGGCCTAGTTAATCATTGAGCCTAGGTACATGAACTTTGGCACCAGTTCAATCTCAGTCTAGCCAATCCCAACAGGGCTTATTCCTTTCAGAGCTGTCACATTTGTCTTCGCTTCATTGATTTTCAGGCTCTCACGACATCAGTACATTTATGTCCATTCACTGCTCAAGACTGGTAATTTCCAAATAATTGTTCTCTTTATGCTGTTACTATGAATGGCTTATATTATAATGTGGCAAGGACCAGAGGGAAGAAGAGAAAACCAGGAAGACCAACACACTCGGCAGGACCAAGGATGAATTGCAGACACTTGGAACCATTGTTGATCTGGATAGATTTGAACTAAATCAGCTAAAACAGAACATGACCTAGAGAAAGGTTTATCAACAGTCATGTGATCTGATAGAAGAAGAACAAACTTTAAAAATACAAATGTAATTTGTAGTAATAACTAATTTTTTTTACACCGACTTGGCCTCGATTACACCCATACATCGTGTAAGGACGTGTACACTATGAGTAATTACAGTCCAGTGTTTTCTCGGTTATTATAATGATAATAAGCAGTTTAAGCACACAGCTGTTGCCAACAACTTGTCAGGAGTCAGGATACAATGTTCACTGTGCTACGAAAACTGACTGCCAGTGAAGCATATATCTAGTTACCTAATATGGTAAAGACCACTGAGTTTAGTCAAATGTGCTTGGTTGCCATGGATCTTCTATTATTTTATAAGGCAAATTGTAGCATAGTGTAGTCTGGTAGCTACTGGGGACTCCTTCAAGTTCAAATAACAATCAGCTTGCAACCGTTAACATATAGTTAGCTGGTCTTTAGAATGTCTGAGTTTTTAGACTGGTGTACTATATGCTGGTATTTTGTTGATACACCTGAATCTTAATGGTGAAGAGCCACAGTTAACTCTGAAGACCAAGAAACATCTAATTGAAGGACAATATACCTTTATAATAAAGCACAGTTGCAGTATTGTTTGAAATGATAAAACCACAACATCTTGTTATCTATGTTGACTCTAAAAATTATTCTTTCATCGGTCCGTGATATCATTCTTTTGAGTATATCTGATGTCAGTGACTCAGAACTTAGCAATGTTCTTTTATTATAATATTCACATGTCATCATCCACTGGCTGCATGTCAACTGATGTCAACACTGATCTTTTTACACACACAGTGAAGGTAAATATGCATACCTTACTGTTGGTTCTCATAGTAGTCTATAACTGCAAACTGGACAACACATTTGAGGTTTGTTTGAGTGTGGTGCCTGGCATAGCATCTGTTTGGGTATGACTTCAGCCAGAGTATAAATTACATACATGTATTTGTATGCCATGCCCATGCCATGGCCTGGGCTGGATATAGACTATGCAACTATGGATTGTGGTGGGTTGGAGAGAGAGACCACCGTAGAATTGGCTAGACAACAACAAATGAAAATGGGCACTGCTACCTAAAGATAGCAAAGGTTACAACGTATATAGTACAGCTGTATAGCCAATACAGTATAGTCTATAGTATAGTATAGTATAGTACTAGTAGTAGTACCCAGGGTCAATGACAATGGCAATGCTGACAGGTGCCTGGCCCCTGGGCCTGGGGCCGGGCTGTCTAAGACTCGGTGTCTGGAGAATTTGAAGAACGCGTCAAACACAATAACAATATGAAGCAGATGTAACGAGATGTAGAAGCAACCTCATACCTGCTGCCATCGGTCTTCTAGTGAGGGCTGAGACGAAAAATAGCCGGTGTCGTGAACCACTTGCAACTCACGAAAAATATTTCCACTCGGTAGAAACGACATGATTGCCAGCACTGGCAGCAGCGGCGGCGCCGGGTTGAAGCCTCCCTGGCCTGACGTCGATGCGTGGGTCACAGTCGTCGAAGCCTATCGCTACCCGCATTCACGCACGACATGTGTTTACGTATGAGGTGTACGTCCATATACACTGATGTCACCACAGGCGATGTCACATACGTGAACCGTAGCATTGTAAAGCCCAACACTACGGAAGTCAAGC